>PVIW01009647.1:0-50359 GCA_004026585.1 Noctilio leporinus | reverse complement strand
GTCCTGGCTGGTAGCACAGTGGATAAGGTGCCGGCCTGCGAACCCAAAGGTCGCAGGTTCGATTCCCCAGCCAGGGCACATAACCAGGTTGCAGACCAGGTCTCCAGTCAGGTCTGTGGCTGGAGGCAGGTGAAAAGCAACCATACATTGATTTCTCTCTCCCTCTCTGCCTCTCTCCCTTCCCCTCCTTCTAAAAATAATGAAATAAAATATTAAAAAAAAAAAAAAAAGTTTACAATCTTGTTTATCTTTTCAAAGAACTAGCTCCTGGTTTTGTTGATCTTTTGTATTGTGAATTTTAGGTTCTGTTTTGTTTATTTTTGCTGTGATCTTTATTATATCCTTTCTTCTTATCACTTTGGGTTTTGTTTCTTCTTTTCCTAACTTATTTGGGTGTAAGGTTATATATGATTTATTTGAGACTTTTTATGTTTGTTTTTTGAGGTAGGCCTGTATTACTATGAATTTCCCTCTTATGACTGTTTTCGCTGTGTCCCATGAATTTTGTCTTGTCATATTTTCATTTGTCTCAAGGTATGTTTTGATTTACTCCTTGATTTCATTGTTAACCCAATTCTTATTTAGTAACATGTTATTAGCCTACAGGTGTTGTGTGTTTTTCAGTTTTCTTTTCGTGTAATGAATTTCTGGCTTCATAACATTGTGGTCAGATGCTTGATATGATTTCAGTCTTCTTAAATTGAATGAGACTTGCTTTGCTTCCCAATATGTGGTGTATTTTAGAAAATGTTCCATGTGCCCTTGAAAAATGTGTATATTTTACTGCTTTGGGGTAAAATGTTATGAAAATATTAACTAAAAGCATTTCATCTTGTGTATCATTTAAGGCCACTGTTCCTTGCTGTTTTTTTTGTTTTGTTTTGTTTTTTAACTGAAAGAGCTATCCATTGATGTCAATGAGGTATTATAATACCCTACTATGACTATATTACTGCCCATCTTTCCTTTTATATCTATCAAGATTTGCTTTATACACATAGTTAGGTGCTCATATTTGGTGCATAAATGTTTACAAAAGTTACAGCATCTTATTGGATTGATCCCTTTATTATTATATAATATCCTTCCTTATTTGTTATTATAGCCTTTATTTTAAAGTGTATTTTGTTGGATATAAGTATTGTTACTGCAGCTTTTTAAAAAAAAAATTCATAAAATATTTTTTCCATCCCTTTATTTTCAGTTGGTATGTATCTTATTCTGAGATGGGTTTCTTATAGACAGCATATATATGGGTCTTGTTTTCATATCCATTCAGCTACCCTATGTCTTTTGATTGGAACATTTAAGCCATTTACATTTGAAGTGATAGGTACACGTTTATTGCCATTTTAATCTTTTTAACTATGCTGCTCTTTTTTTCTTCTTCTTTTTTTATAATACTGGGTTTTTTTAGTGATAAACTTTCTTAGCTCTTTTCTTGTTAAGGAAGCTCTGTATCTCTCCTTCAATTTTAAAGATTTTTTTTTTTTTTATTCATTGTTTTCAGAGAGAAGGGCAGGGAGGGAGGAAGAAAGGGCTCCATTAATGTATGGTTGCCTTTGACCTGCCTCCAGCTAAGGTCCTGGCTGGAGACCTGGCCTGCAACCTGGTTATGTGCCCTGACTGGGGAATCGAACAGTGACCTTTGGGTTTGCAGGCCGGCACCACACCACTGAGTCTCCTCCAATTTTAAATGATAGCCTTGCTGATAAAGTAGTCTTGGTTTTAAGGTCCTTGCTTTCATCACTTTAAATGTTTCATGGCAATCCCTTTTGGCCTGAAAAGTTCCTGTTGAGATTGTAAGTAACTATCTTTCTCTTGCTACTCTTTAGTTTCTCTCTTTGTCTTTAACCTTTGCCATTTTAATTATGATGTGTGAGCCTCTTTGGGTTCATTTTGTTTGGGACTCTCAGGGCTTACTGAATTTGTATGTCTTTTTTTCTTTTCCAGGTTAGGGAAGCTTTTAGTCATTCTTTCTTTTTTTTTTTAATTTTTTTTAAGGGTTCTGAATCTCTGATTTATTAGACAGCATGGAAATAACAGGTTCAGATTATTTTACAAAAAGAGCTCAGTCTGCTCAGAAAAAGCAACTGGGCTTGCTGGGAGGAAAACAATTCTTCTGACTACCACACAGGGACCCCAAGACTTCTCATCATAAACAACATCAGCGTGAAAGGGCGCAGACAAGTTTGAGGTCAGACAGAAACAGAGAAATTCACAGACTAAGCAACGTATTCACAAGGACTACAATGCATCCCTTAGGGGATAAGAATGCATTTGTAGGAAGGAAAACAAGTCTTTCCATAGAGAAACCACTTTCACGAGATGATTAGGTGGACTTGGGTTTTGTTTCGGCATCTGTCACTTGGCGAGTGAAGATACCATCTTCCAGATGCTCGGTGTCATCCATTTCATACACATATCATGATGCTATGGCGAGTGTGGTCCCATCGTTACTGAAGGTGAGCGACACGATGCTGGTGGGGTACCGATGGAACTGGCATAGTCGCTTTTTGTTAAATGGATCCCAAATATTTACAAATCCATCAGAACCACCTGTGGCAAATGTATTGTGGATGTTGTGAAAAGGAAATGGCATTGACTGGGTAAATCTGCTCAATGTTATTTTCTTTTAGTCTGTGACACTTGAAGGCATACTTCTTCTTCTGTACCTCAGGGCTCGGGTCCAGGTACTCAAGTGCCACTCGGCCTTCAATAGAGCTCAAGACATAACCCTGCTTGTTGGGAAAGGCGGGTATGCAGCGGGTCTGGTGCTTCAGGCTGGACTCCCGGTGCTGCTGTACGTAGCCCATGTTCTGCAGGTCCCACACCAGCACCCTGCGGCCCGCGGTGCCTACAATCAGCCTGTTGCCCGACATGGAGAGGGTGTACACCTTTTCAGGCTGAGAGAAGGTCCCAGCATTACAAGGGCTTCTGGGATCCCACAGTTTAACTGTCTGATCCCAACTCCCAGTAACCATCACATTTACTTCTGGGCAGTATTCAACACATCTGATAGGGGCATCATGGGTTCCAACAAGATTTTCTTGATCAGTGTTCAAATCATGCATTTTCAACTGATGATCTAATCCCCCACTCCAGGCATGCGTTGGCAGTCCAGCACGTCGCCCGTGTGCTGGTACTTGAGCCTCATGGAGTTGGCCGGCACGTCGTAGAGGCGCACCGACGTGTCCCAGGAGGAGACCAGCAGGAACTGGGAGGTGTTGGGGCTGAACTTCACAGAGGAGATGCCGTCCTCCGGGGGCTGGTTCAGCTTGAACTTGTTCGAACCCGTCATCTTGAGTTTCTCTCGGAATCAACTTGGCCGCTGCTAGCTGCCGCCTCGCTAGTTTCACTGCGCTCCCATTATTTCTTTAAACTGATTCTCAATCCCTTGTTCTCTCTCTCTCTCTCTCTGTCTCCTTTCTAGTACCTACATGATACGAATATTGTTACGCTTGATATTTTCCCAGAAACTCTTTAAACTATCCCCGTTTTTTTAATTCGTTTTTTTTTTCTTTTTCCAGTGTGCTGATTGTTTTCTGCTACTTTGTCTTCCAGCTTGCTTATTCAATGCTCTGATTATTGAATCTGCTATTGATTCCTTCTTCTGTTTTCTTTATTTCAGTTACTGTAGTCTTCATTTCTGACTGGTTCTTTGTTATGGTTTCTATGCCTTTTTTTGTTTTGTTTTGTTATGCTTACTATTTCTTTGGTGAAGTTTTCACTAAGTTCATCTCTTCTTCCCCTAAGTTCCTTGAGCATCTTTATAACCAATGGTTTGAACTTGTACCTGATAGATATCTTGCCTCCATTTCATTTAGGGGTTTTTTTTTTTCCTGGAAATTTCTTCTGTTCTTGTCTTTGGGATATTTTTTTCTATCTCTCCATTTTGGCTTTGTGTATTAGGTAAATCTGCTACATCTCCCAGTTTTAGTATTGTTGGTGGCCTTATGTAGTAGGTGTTCCATGAGGCCCAGTGGTGCAGTCTGCCTGATTCCCTGAGCCAGGTGCTCCAGGAGTGTCGCTGTATGGGTTGTACTCACCCTTTTGCTGTAGTTGAGTCTTAATTGCTGTTGGCATATCAGTCAGTGGGATTGGCCAGCAGGATGAGCAGCTGTGATGAGTGGCCACTACTAAAGAGTATATAAGCTACTATGCAGGGGTTGACTCCACAGAGTGGGATTCATCCCAGCAGGATATCGTGCCTGGGATTAGCCTTTGGTTGTGCTTGTGGACCTAATCAGGTGGTGCTCTGTCGTGGTCTGAAGTTGGCCACCAGGTGTGTTGGTTCTGGGGCTTCTTGGGAGAGACTTTGGGGCAGATCATTGTCCAACATTGCTTATGACCAACCCAGGGCTACCTGGTAGGAGCCACAAGGTGCTCCATGGTTTGTTGCTATCTGTTCTGGGCCTGGATGAGTGTGAGATGGGCCATGCTGGGAAGTGAGGCTGGCTGCCACGAGTATCAGGCCTGGGGCAGGTGAGCAAAAGAACCAAGGCACCCCTAGACTTGCAGCCTGCTGACTGCTGGTAAGGCTCGTCCACTGAAAGAGCCTCAGGCAGTACATGAGTTCCATGAGGGGTATCAGGGAGTCACCTGGGTGGGGAATGGTGTTAACCAGCTTAAAACACATCCAGATTTGGTGCCATTCTTTAGCAAAAGCATCAACTTATGCCAAAGCCAGCTGCCAGCAGCCGGGGGTCTGTGGACCCTGGTCTCAGGGAGTCATTAGGGTAGAGCTAGTGGGGTTCACCAGGTTAGTGAAAATTCAGGCTTAGCCAGGTTGGGGAGGGCCCATCACTGGCATAATTGGTCATCCCTGCAGCCTTTGCACTGAAGCCATATGACTCTGTTTTTTCTGTATGTCTCTGGCAACCCTGAGGTCTGCTAGAATTCCTCAAAAGTGTTTTTTTGTTTGTTTGTTTTTTCAAAAGTGTTTTTTAAAAGTTTACAATATGAGCCCAGGTTGTTTGGCTCCAAAAGAGCCTAAGGCCACATATGAATTGGGTATGGCAGGGTTTCAAGAAATCCTCGGGTGGAGCTTATGGAATTCACCAGGCTAACGCGGAGTCAGATTTGGCCATGTTGGGGGCATAGCTCACACAGGAAAGATGGCACCTGTCAGTCACGTGGATGGAGGATTCTATAAAGGATCAGTGACAGTCATCCCTCCTCCCTCAACCCTGAAATCGCACAACTCAGTTTCTGCTTCTAAGTCTCTGGCATCCCCTGAGCTACTCTCTCTCTGTCAAGGTGAGTGTCTGGAAGTGCGAGTTTGCATGTTAGCCCTTTAAGAGGACAGACACCTGGGATTTCAGCAGCCTACTTTCTCACTTGGGTAGACAGAATTTCTCATATTTTCACAGGCAGATGTTATGTGAGCTTTTCTTCCCAATATTGGTTTTCTGGGCCGGAGAGCCTAGTAGGCTTCTTAGGAGGACCTCTGAAGTTCAAATATCCCTGTGGGTTCTCGACCACCATAAGTGGGGATGTGGCCAGCCTGTTTCACATCTCTGCACCTTTTACCAGGCTTGATGTGGCTTCTTTTTATCCTTAATAACAGGACTTCTGTTCTGTTAGTCTTCAGGTGGTTACCTAGATTGATTTCCTGTATCTAAGTTCTAATTTTGATGTGGTTGTAGGAAGAGGTAAGTTCCTTTATTTCTGTATTGATTGATAAGATTATGTGGGGTTTTCTTCTTTAGATTATGTATGGAGGATTATATTGATTAATTTTCAAATATTGAATAAGCTTTGCATTTCCAGTATAAACCATGCTTGGCTGTGATGTATTACTCTTTTTATATATTGCTAGATTTAATTTTCTTATACTTTGTTGAATATTTTTGCACCTATGCACTTAAGAGATATTGGCTTACAGTTTTCTTATACCATGTTTGGCTATTGTGTTGAGTCACCCCAGGACATGCATATTGATTTTAGAGATAGGGGATGGAAGGAAGGAAGGAAGGAAGGAAGGAAGGAAGGAAGGAAGGGGGAGGGGGAAGGAAGGGAGGAGAGAGAGAGAGAGAGAGAGAGAGAGAGAGAGAGAGAGAGAGAAAGTGAGAAAGAAACATCAATCAATTATCTTTTGTATGCACCCTTACTGGGAACCAAACCTAGATATGTGCCCTAGCTGGGAGTCAAACCCATGACCTTTTGGTTTACAGGACCATGCTCCAACCAATTGAGCCATGGTGACCAGAGCTATTTGATTGGTTTTTTATATCAAGATAATTCTGGCTTCGTAAACTGAATTGGGAAGTGTTTCCTGCTCTTGTGTTTTCTGGAAGAGATTATGTAGAATTAGAGTTATTTAGTCTTTAAATATTTTGTAGAAATCACCAGTGAAACCATCTGGCCATGAAGAATTTAAATTTCATTAAAGTTATAGTACTAGTCAGGTTATGTATTTAATCTTGGCAGAGCTTTGCTAGTTTATAGTTTTCATCTAATTGTGTTCTTTTATCTGGGTTGTTGAATTTATGTGCATAGATTTCTTTATAGTATTTTCTTATTACCTTTTCAATGTCTACAGAGTCTATAGTGATAATTTCATTCCTGATATTGGTAATTTGCTTCTTTTCTTTTTGTTTCTTTGTCATCAGGCTACAGATTAATCACTTTTATTGATATTTTCCAAGAACCAGCTTTTGGTTTCTTTGATTTTTTTCTGTTGTTTGTTTTTTCTGTTTACAGTTTAATAGACATCAATTTTTGTTTTTATTATTTGCTTCCTCTGCTTGCTTTAGATTTATTTTGCTCTTTTATTTTTCTAGCTTCCTAAGGTAGTGACCCTTCTTTTCTAATATAAGCATTTAATGGCATAAATTTCTTTGAGCACTGCTTTAGCTATACTCCACATATTATAATGTATTACATTTTTATTTTTCTTCATGACAATATTTTCTAATTTCCAACCCATTGTTTAGAAGTGTGTTTGATTTCCAATTGTTTGTACATATGCCTATTATTTTTCTATTATTGTCTGCTATTATCAGAAACAATACCTTTTTTGAGTCCAATTATTTTTTAAAAATTGAGGTTTTATGACTCAGGATATGTTGGGTTTTTTAAAATTTAATTTTATTGTTGTTGTATTACATTCATCCCATTTTCCCCTCTCTGCTCCCATTCCCCGACCCCCAGTCAATCCCACATGTTGTCCATGTCCATGGGTCATCCATGCTAGTTCCTTGACTAAACTGTTCCCCTTCTTTGCCTCCTCCCCAACCCTGCACACTAAAAATCTGTTCCTTGTGTTCATGACTCTGGTTCTGTTTTGCTTGCTTGGTTGTTTTGTTCATTAGTCTCCTGTAATGGGTGAGATCATGTGGTATTTGTCTTTCATTGACTGGCTTATTTCACTAAGCATAGTACTCTCCAGTTTCATCCCTGTTGTTGCAAAAGGTAGGAGTTTCTTCTTTCTTTCTGCTATATAGTATTCCATTGTGTAAATGTACCAAAGTTTTTTGATCCATTCATCCACTGAAGGGCACTTAGGCTGTTTCCAGGTCTTGGCTATTGTAAATAGCGCTGCTATGAACATAGGGGTTCATAAGCTCTTCTGAATTGGTGTTTCAGGGTTCTTCAGTTATAATCCTATCAGTGGAAATTGCTGGATCAAAAGGCAGTTCCATTTTTTAGTTTTTTGAGAAAATTCCATACTGTTTTCCATACTGGCTGCACCAGCCTACATTCCCAGCAACAGTGCTCCAGGGTTCCCTTGTCTCCCTATCCTCACTAGTACTTGTTTGTTGATTTGTTGATGATAGCCGTTCTGACAGGTGTGAGGTAGTATCTTATTATGATTTTAATTTGCATCTCTCTGATGACTAGTGATGTTGAGCATGCTTTCATATGCCTTTGGGCCCTTTGTAAATCTTCCTCAGAGAACTGTCTGTTCAGATCCTTTGCCCATTTTTTAATTGGGCTATCTGTCTCCCTTGTGTTGAGTTGCATAAGTTCTTTATATACTTTGGAAATCAAACCCTTGTCTGAGGTATCATTGGCAAATATGTTTTCCCATACAGTTGGTTCCCTTTTAATTTTGCTGGTGTTTTCTTTAGCTAAATAGAAACTTTTCAATTTGATGCAGTCCCGTTTGTTTATTTGTTCATTTCCTTTGCCCTTGGAGAAGTATCAGTGAAAATATTTCTGCGTAGGATAGCCGAAATTTTACTTCCTATGTTTTCCTCTAGGGCTTTTATGGTATTGTGGCTTATGTTTAAGTCCTTTATCCATCTTGAGTTTATTCTGGTATATGGTGGAAGTTGGTGGTCTAAGTTTATTTTTTTTTCATGTCCCTGTCCAGTTCTTCCAACACCACTTGTTAAAGAGGCTATTTTCACTCCATTTTATGTTCCTCACCCCTTTGTCAAATATTAATTGACCATAGAGTTCTGGGTTTATTTATGGTCTCTCTATTCTGTTCCATTGATCTGTATGTCTATTCCTATGCCTGTACCAGATTGTTTTGATTATAGTGACCTTGTGATATTGTTTGATATCCGGTATCCTCCTTCCTTGTTCTTATTTCTCAAGATTGCTATGGTTATTTATAATTGTTTTTGGCTCCATATAAATTTTTGAAGTATTTTTTCTAGATCTGTGAAATATGTCATTGGTATTTTAATTGGGATTGTATTGAATCTATAGATTGCTTTGGGCAGTATGGACATTTTAATGATGTTAATTCTTCCCATCAGATGCTGCATCTTAATGAATGTTCCAAATGCACTTAGAGTTTAGTCTGTTGTTATTGGATAGAGTTGTCTATCCAAGAATCTGTTCCTTTTCTCTGTATTTTAGTTGTTTTATATGTTACATATGCAAAAATCGAAAATATCAGGCAATGTTATGTTTACTTTAAATTGTTAAATGGATTTTAAATAATTCAATAAAAGAAGATTAGTCTATTATATTTACACAGGATATTTACCATTTTTCCTGCTCTTCTATCATTCCTGATGGCATGTCTGTCCTCTCCCCGTTGTCATCTGAATATCTTTTCCCATGTGGTTGAGATTTTCTTGATTCTTCATATACCAAGTAATTCTGGCATATGATTATTTTGTCCATTTTGAATATTATGAGATTTTCAGCCCTGTTTAAGTCTGTGGATAATGTTGATTTTTAAAAATTAATTAATTTATATTTAAGATTTTGTTTATTATTTCCAAAGAGTGAGGAAGGGAGAGAAACATCAATGTATGGTTTACCTTTCACCTGCCTCCAGCCACAGACCTGGCTTGTAACCTGATTATGTGCCCTGGCTGGGGAATCGAACCAGTGACCTCTGGGTTCATAGGCCGGCACCTTATCCACTGTGCTACCAGCCAGGGCCTTGATTTTTTTTTTTTTTTTTTTAAAGCAAGTAATCAATACAGTTGGGTTTGGATTAAAGGATCAGACCTGACTTCTCTAGGTTATGGTTGTCATTGCAGTTCTGCTTGGATCTGTCCCTCATGCATATCACCCAGTGGGCAGCCTGGGATCTGGTCTTTGCCTTAGCACAGTCCTCAGAGTTTTTGATATGCTGTTTATGATCAGATCCTCACATGAAAGGGTTGGAGGTGAACTCTGGAATTTATGAACAATGTTATCAGGTCTTGAGCCCCTTCTTTGCATTCTCTTTGGTACTTTCTCGTTATTTGGGCCTCCTTTTTTGGTTTTCCAACCAGAAAACTGGGGCTTTTATTGCCACCCCCACACCCCCACTGTCTCACATTGCCCATGACTAGGCCCTTGTCCAGGGGTAAGCAGTAGGCGCATGGACATAGAAAATAAAAAAGCAATAGGTGTTTGCCCCAGCTGTTGGGTACCACAGCTTCTCCAAAGGTAAAGGAAGGTTCTCTTCTCGAGTTGAAGGTGTTTTCTGCCCTGCTGACTCTACCTGTCCCCAGAGCCACTCAAGGTTGCCTCGGGCTGGGGTGTAAGCAAATAGAGAAAAGAAAAGAAGAGGAAGTGGGGGCTTTCTTTTACTCCCTGTCTCTCTGAGCTTTAGGGGTTCTTTCCTCTTTGAATTAGAGGATTTCTCCTGAGCTCTCCCTCTCCTTGGGTTGGTGCCTATCATTGGATTTCAGGGTGCTTTGAGTCCAGTCCAGGGGCTACTGGAGAAACAATGGAAATTTCTCCAATGGTTCAGTATTTTGAATTCTGGTCTTCATCTAAAAGTCCCCTGCTACTATTCATTTTTCAGAGTCTTCACATAGTTCCACGCCTTCTGTTAGTGTTTTAGATTTGCATTCATTGGGAAAGAAAGGGTGAGGTAGGCTTATTCCATCTTACTTGAAACCACAAGTACCCTGGACTTATATTCTTTTAAATGGCATTTGGGGACTGCATTGACCAAGAGTTTTCCTCAAAGGATTTTATGGCACTCCTCATTTTTGCTTAGAGTGTGCATTATAATGAGACTAATGAGAGCTTATTGAAATTGATTATGGTAGAGGTGGTTTTGAGATAAAAACTTACTAATCTAACTTTATGCACCCATTGCATAAAATTCAAAAATATTTTATACAATAGAATGTTTAGCTTATATGAATGTAATAATACTTAAGAAGAAACAAACATGGGTGGTAAAAAAATGCTGCAGTCCTAAAAAATTCTGTGCATATCCCACCATAAATTTATTTATGTTCCAGTACAGTTATTGGAATGTTAGAATATTGTGGGGTGCCAAGCACAAACTGTAGTTTTTGTTTCTGTCAGCAGGTGCTGTTGACCTCTGCTTTATTTTTTTATTTTTTAAATGTTTTATTTATTATTTCCAGAGAGAGAAGAAGGGAGAGTTGGAAGCGAGGGAGAGAAACAGAAATATCAAATGGTTGCCTTTCACCTGTCCCTAGCTACAGACCTGGCAGGAGACCTGGCTTGCAACCTGGTTATGTGCCCTGGCTGGGGAATTGAACCAGCAACCTTTGCGTTCACAGGCTGGCGCCTATTCACTGAGCTACCAGCCAGGGCTACCTCTGCCTTACTTAATGTAGCCTTTGTGTGGTGTACCAAGTGTGGAGGCAGTGCCCGTGCCCTTAGGAGAAGAGGCCTTTCCAGAGAGGCCAGAGACCAGGGTACTCCCACCTACATCATCTCCAGGTTGGCTCTGAGTGTGATCGAAGTCCCACTGTCACCCTCAGAGCCCCCAAGGGGATCAGAGACACAGCCATCTCTTTAATAGCTGTCACTTTTCTCCCTCCCCTTTTCCCTCTTCTCTCTCAGTGGCACTATCATCCATTCAGTGACTTATGACACAAACTTCCACATCAGCTTGAACTTTTGCTGACCATCATTCATCATCAAACACTGCTCATTTTTCCTCCAAAATATCTCTGAAATCAGCCATCTCCTCTCCCTTCTGCAGATCCATTCTGAGTAGAGCTCTGTCATTTCAGTTGGACTTCGATGAAGCCTCATTCTGGGTGCCGCTGCTTCTGGCCCTGCTCCCCTCACATCCATTTGCTGTACTACTGCTGTCAGAATCATCCTTCTAGATGAAAACTTGATTATCCAGCCTTCCTGAAAAGTGACTAAAATCAGTTGCTTACCACCTTATCATACAAGGTCCTTCCCCGCCTGTTTCTGCCCGGGTCTCAAAACAACACTCAAAAGAAACACGATTTCTTCTATCCAGATGCCTCCAAAATCTGAGGTTGTTTTATGCCTCTGCACCTTTTCACATCCTGTTCCTTTTTCCTGACTCACGCTTCCTGTTTCCCTACCCGACTCCCCTGTTACCTGGCAAGCTTCTCCTCATCCTGGAAAACCCATTTCAGGAGTTTTATCCTTGGTGGGTCCATTGGTCCATTTTTGCTCCTCCAGAGTGAGTTCATTCCAGATGCCTCTCTTCCCTTTATGCATTCCATAGATTTTTATTATTGTACTTTGCATATCCTTTTGTGATGGTCTATGTTTTCAAGGAGCTCACAGTCTTTTGTGAACTTGATCCCCAGTGCCTGGCACAGTGTGAACCTCTTCTAGATGAGGTTCAGCCACTGGATGAATGGCTAGTTTGTTATCATTTATCTAGTAGGCTCTTTCAGCCTACTAGATAAATGAATGCCTTAGGGCCTTTGAAATCCAATTTGTTAATGCAGCTTACAGACAAAACTCAGTTCAGTTTAACTAGAACTCTGTTTTCATCTTGTCTAGTATTACTATAATGGTTATGGTTCTTGAACACACTTACTCTTCAGAAAGGAAAAGATTATATTTTATAGTTTCTTCTCTCATAATCCAAACTATAGAATTTGCACTTGGCTTTTTGTTTCCCTCCAATATATGTTCACATCTTTATTTTTTTTTTAAGTGATTATGCTGTTACAGTTGTCCCAAGTTTTCTTCCTTTTGCCTCCCCCTTCCTGGTACCCCCTTCTCCAGCAGTCCTTTCTTCCTTAGTTCATGTCCATAAGTCATGCATGTAAGTTCTTTGGCTTCACCCTCTTCTATATTATTCTTAACATCCCCCTGTCTATTTTCCTACCGATTATGCTTCTTGATCACTGCACCATTTCCCCCTTTGTCCGCCTTCCCCCTCTCATCTATAACCCTCCAAATGATCCCCATACCCATGATTTTGTTCCTGTTTTGGTTGTATGCTTAGTTTGTTTTCATTTTCATTTTTATTTTTTAGATTCAGTGTTGACCGTTGTGAGTTTGTTGTCATTTTACTGTTCATGGTTTTTATCTTTTTCTTAAATAAGTCCCTTTAACATGTCAAGTAATAATGGCTTGGTGATGATGAACTCCTTTAGCTTTTTTTGTTTGTTTGTTTGTTTTGTTTTGTTTTTGTTTTAATTTTATTGTTGTTGTATTACATCCATCCCCTTTTTGCTCCCCTCTGTCCCCCTCCCTATCCTTTAGCTTTATCTTGTCTGGGAAGCACTTTGAAAAAATAATGAAAAAGAAAACTTCCCTAATTTAGCAAAGGAAATAGGCATACAAGTCCAGGAAGCACAAGGAGTCCCAAACAAGTTGGATCCAATGAGGACCACACCAAGACACATCATAATTAAAATGCCAAAGCTTAAAAATAAAGAGAATCTTAAAAGCAGCAAGGGAAAAGCAGAGAGTTACCTACAAAGGGGGTTCCTATAAGAATATCAACTGATTTCTCAAAAGAAACTTTGAAGACAAGAAGGGCTTGGCAAAAAATATTCAAAGTGATGAAAAACAAGGACCTAAACCAAGATTATTCTATCCAGCAAAGCTATCATTTAGAATGGAAGGGCACATCTTTTTATATTTGATTCAGGTTGTCTTGTTATATTACTTTCTCTTTTTTGGTAAGATCTGTGCAATGGAAAATAGTGACTAGATAAATCTAGGTACCATTCTTACTTCATCTAGCTATATCTGGGGCATTTATTTTCCTTCATAGAACTGCTCAGTCATAATTGGCATATTATTTAAACCCCAAAACATATAATGAAGAAAGAGCCCTATTGCACCAGAAACCATTATCACTGGAGATGCAAGATAAATCCAAAGTCTGTGCCCTAGAAAACTGATGGTCTCATGGGACAGAGGACCCTGCTCTGAGGGCTGCATGCAAGGCCAGAGTAGGCTGGGGGTTGCTACTTATGGGAGTGGAGTTCAGGTGGAATGATATGAAGCCTGTTAGGCCAGGGTATAAGCTACCTGTGGCAGTCGGTGAGTGCCTTATGGAATTAAAAAGTGTTAATTTCACAGAAAAGTGAAGAAGCCCAAGAATTTATTCATTCATCTGTTTATTAATAAATACTTATTGAATGGTCTAGGTGCTAAGTACTATTCTAGTTACTCAGAATAGGCAGAATCCATTCCATCATTGAGCTTAAGTTTTGTAGGAGAGAAATGATAAGCAAATGATTATGTACTCAGGTAATGGACATGCTACATTGAATAAAACCAGATAAGGGAATTGAGAGTAAGAAGATTTGCTCTTGTATATAGGGAGTTCAGGTGTGACTTCCTGATAACATGATGAGGCAGATCCCCTGAGGTATGAATGTACTTAACAAGTTGGAAGAACTACAAGAAGGCAAGGCTTCTGGTGTTTAATGAATGAGGGAAAGAGTAACAGGAGTACAGTTGGAGACACTGCGGATAAGCCATTTGTATAGGTCTTTTATGCTGCGTGTTAAGGGGCAACTACCTGAAGGTTCTGTGTAGTGAGTAACATGATCTAATTTATACCTTGCAAATATCATTCTGAATGGATGCCTGATATTTTGGGTTGGGGGATAGGATGAGTAAGAGCAAAGCTACTAGAGAAATCCACAAAAGAGATAAATGGTTGCTTGGAGTAGGGTGGTTGCTGTTAATGAGGTAAGCAGTTCACATTTGGGATATGTTGATGATAGAAGTGATGAAATTTTGAAGTGGATTGTATGTAAGGTGTAAGAGAAAGAGTAGTCAAGGACAAGAATACTAGAGGCCTGCTGTTGGACGTTTTATTGAGATATTAATGCTGTTTTATTGAGATAGAAACAGCAAGGAAAGAGTAAGATTGTGGGAGAAAATCAAGATTGGTTTTAAATTTGTTGAGTTTGAGATGACTAAATGGAAATGTAGCTAGAATTTAAATGGAAGCTAGCCCTGGCTGGTGGCACAGTGGGTAAGGCACCAGCCTGTGAACCCAGAGGTCGCTGGTTTGATTCCCCAACCAGGGCACATAACCAGGTTGCAAGCCAGGTCTCCAGCCAGGTCCGTGGCTGGAGGCAGGTGAAAATTAACCATGCATCGATGTTTCTTTCCCTCTCTGCATCTCTCCCTTCCCCCTCTCTCTGAAAATAATAAATAAAATCTTTGAAAGATAAAAATAAATAAATGAAAGCTCATGGCTAGAGATATAAATTTAAAGGGCATCTTTAGGATATTGGTGATATTTAAAGCCATGAGATTGAGGGCACATATGGAATAAGGTTTAAAAAGAGGAGAAGAAGGCTCGAGGATTTGAGGGCTGAAATGTGGTGGTCAAGTGTGTCAGCCACTGTGAAGTGGAATATATGTGGCCTGAAAATTGCCTATGGTATTTGGTCCACTGGAGATAATTGATGATTTTGAAAAAAGCAATGGTGATAGACAGGTGGGAAGGAAAGCTTAATTGGAGTGAGTTTAGGAGAGACTGAGCTCAACAAAGTTAAGACATCAAGTGAGTAAACACTTTCAAGAAACTGGGAAGATGCTGAAGAAGGATGTGAAGTCAAGTGAGGATGTGTCAGAGCACATTTGTTTACTGATGAGAATGATCTGAGTAAAGAGAGAAAAACTGATAAGAAGAGAAGAAGAGGATAGGCTGCAGCAACCATACGCTCTGTTGTGGCAAGAGGGATTGGAATGTAGAATAAGAGTGAAAGTGGTGTGTGATGGGCACAAAAGGGAAGGCACACTTGGAGGTGGGTCCATGTAGTAGGGTAGAATTAGTGGTGGGAGAGTTAGGGAATTCCACCTTGATTGTCCCTGTGTCCCTTGCAGGACTGAATGGAGAAAGCCTTAGAGCATAAGAACAGAGACTGTTGCTGTGGGCCAGGTGACATGTCTTCTTGATTCTTTATGCTGTCAATTTCTGTTCACATGTACCTTTTTGAAACCGAATAGATTCTTATAAAAGACTGAAGAAAATGAAATTGATTCAAGAAGTAATGACCTATGTTAGCAGCCAGGTGAATAACTGATTTCCTTAGTAGGCCGAATCATTAGCAGGATGGGAGATTGGGATCATCCTGTGCAGTAAAAGCGGAACAGATATGACTGGGAGAAAGTTTGAATTATGTTGGAACCAAAACAATTTCATTAGTTACTTTTGATTTTCATAGACGTTCTTAAACTATAGGGACAGTTGATAATTTCTTTCTTTTTTTTTTTAGATTTTATTTATTACTTTTAGAAAGAGGGGAAGGGAGAGAGGCAGAGAGGGAGAGAGACATCAATATATGGTTGTCTTTCACCTGCCTCCAGCTACGAACCTGGCTGGAGACCTGGCTTACAACCTGATTATGTGCCCTGGCTGGGAATCGAACCAGCAACATTTGGGTTCCCAGGCAGTTGATACCTTTTAAGAGATGAAGAATGTGAGCCCAGGGCTTTTCAGTAACTGCCAGTAGCACCAAGCAAATTCATGACAGATCCAGGATTTAAATGGTATCCTTGAATTTCTAGTTCTTTACTTGGTCTCTGGACTGAAGCAAAGTGATAAATCTTGACTACAAACTGCCTGCAGGATTGGGGACCTATCACTTCATCCTTAATGTTTAAGCCCTAACTGCTTCGTATAATTTCTACAATTTAAAGTGGGAATTATTTGGCTCCAGCCTCTGGGGGAAATACAATACTGCAGTTAGTTATTCAGTTTCCATTTTAATGCCTTCTGTGAAAGAGAGTATCTAATCAGCATATATTTGGTTAATGAGGGTTAATGAGGAAAACATGGAGCCAGACTCCATGAAGCCTGTTATTGCTGATCTTCCTCCCATTTGTGAATGCAGCACCACATCAGTAATAGTGCGACTCACACACTATTATAGTAAACAGAAACATTGATGTAAGATGCACTCTGATTCCAGCAACATTATACAAGGGTTAGGGGAGATAGGAAGGGGAGAAACATGTCTTAGAACTGGAGATTAGGTAGCTCAGATTTTCATTTGACAATGTATTATGGAAACATTTACACTTTGAAGGCAAACCTATATATTTTTTGAGGTTAGCTTTAAGAGTGTTTTGCTGATAAACCTAACTCCATAGGTTGTTTTAGGATTAAATGCGATAATGCATATATGACATTTATAAAAATCTCTAGCACATAAATTCAATAAATATTTGTTGTAAATAATAATTATATTATGTTTCTCAATATATTTTTCAGGGAGCAGTAGATTTTTTTAAGTATTTCCAGTTGTAAAGATTACCATTTAATCAGTAATAATCAGTAATAATATTTGGCAGTAAGAAGAAATGACCTTTTCATTAAACTATTAATATTCAAAAAACCCAAATTAACTTTTTACATGCCTAACGGAGCATGGTATTATGCTCAGTGCTGGCCAGAGATAACCCCTACCACCACAAATCAGGTCCCTGCCCATTAGCTGCTTGTAACCTATGATAAATGCTACGAAGATGACTGCTAACATTCACTCAGCCAGCCCGATGTGTGCCAGCGTTTATCCTAATCACTACATAGTTCGTTCTCCCAGCAATCCTCTGAGTTAGGAACTTTTATTATTCTTTTTTCAGAAAAAATAAAGCTTAATTCCACACACCCAGTTAGTAGATGGTTCAGTGGGATTTGAGCCCACACTGCCTGACTCCAGAGTGTGTGCCCTGTAACCACGATTCCTACAGCCTGTTTCTAATATGATGTAAATGGTGGCTGACCCTATCAGTTGCCTGCCCCAAATCCAGACTCATTTTCTTGCTAGCTGGAAGAACCTTGTTTTTGTCTTTATGTTTTAGAGAAGGTGAATCCAGACCACATTTCCATGAGTTAATTCTGATTCATCTAAGCTGATCATGGTATCTCATTTCTCCTTGCCAAGAATATGGTTAGGGAAGGGCATTTGGTGAAATTCTGGCCAAGGGAATATGAGGGGGTAAGTTTCTGTAGGCTTCTGGGAAAAGTTTCTTTACTGAGAGAAGTAGACATAAGAATGTGATACCCATCAGTATGGCTGCACCTTGCTACTCACTTAAAGAGAAAGCTCAAAGCAAAGCATAGCAAACTTTGAGAAGCAGAACGGAACCTGACATTCTGTGCTTCTATAGGAGAATATAAGACATTCACTGCATAGGGCAGTTTGAATTGGTCTCTTATTTCTGGTAGCTAAAGGTATCCTAATTTGGAATATCCATACAGGTATGCCTTGGCATGTTCTGCAGATGTGTTACAGGTATGCTGAGACATAGGCACCCTCAACTCTCAAGCAGCCAGGAGGGACTGGAGACAACCAGAGTCCCAACCTGGTCTTTCTAGCCGTAAATAGCTTTGGTGTTTAGCCCAGAGAATTTACAGATATTTTCCATGTGTCTCATGAAACTAAAATTTTGAGGAAGACGAAGATTCTCCACATCATACATCATCAGGGAAATGCAAGTTGACATAACAATGAGGAACCACACTGTACACTTTCTAGAATGGCCAAAACCCAGGATGCTAACAACACCAAATGCTGGTAGAGATGTGGAGCAACAGGAACTTGCCTTCGTTTTTTGCAGGGATGTGAAATGCTACAGCCACTTTGGGAGACGGCTTGACTGTTTCTTTAAACTAAACATAGCCTTACCATAAACCCCAGCAATCATGCTCTTTGGTATTTACCCAAAGATATTTTTATGTCTGCACAAAAACCTGCCCATGGATGTTCATAAAAGCTTTATTCATAACCACCAAAACTTGGACACAGTCAAGATGTCCTTTAGTAGGTAAATGGGCACATAAACTGGAACATTCATATAATGAAATTTATTCATCATGAAAAAGAAATGGCTTATCAAGCCATGAAAAAAATAAATAAATAAAGGGACCTTAAGTGCATATTCCTAAGGGAATGAAGCCAATCTATACATTGTATGATTCCAACTATATGACATTCCGTAAAAGGCAAAACTATGGAGAGAGCAAAAGGATCAATCTTTGGTTGCCTGGGGGCAGGAGGTGGAGAAGGATGAATAGGGAGAGTACAGAAGGCTTTAGGGCAATGTAACTATTCTATATGATACTGTAATGATGGATAGATGTCATACTTTTGTCCAAACCTGTAGACCATCCAGCATCAAGAGAGAACTTTGATGTAACTATGGACTTTGGGAGATAGTGGTATGTCAGTGTAGGTTTATCAGTTGTAACAAATGTACCACTGTGGTGGGAGACACTGATAATGGGGGAGGAGGTATATGGGAAGTCTCTATATCTTCTGTTTAAGTTTTCTGTAAACCTAAAATTTCTCTAAAAATAAAATCTTAATAAAAAACCAAAATATGCATACACAAAAATTACAGATAAGGTTATATGTCTGTGATAATTAAATATATAGATGGAAAAAAGGTTGTGAAACACTTGTAACTGATCAAAAACACATATTAGAAATGTTGCATGTCAGTGTTTGTCAATAATATATTTTAAAAGATAAACATGTTTCAAGGAGACCATCTTTTCTTTTATTCTTTATATCTGATGACCTTCAAGACCCTGTTCAAGCACAGTTTCCTCTGAGTAGCCCTCCCCCACTTTATAGGCCATTAATTGCTCCCTCTTTTGTGTCCTATGGAATACTTTTCATGTTGCTATTACAGCACTTAAATCAGTGATTTAAATATTGGTTTTTCAAGTCTATCTTTGACAGTGAACTATAAGCTCTTGAGTGAAAAAAAAAATTCTTTCTTGAGAATGGCTGTGAGGAATCTCAAAACCAAACTCAACAGTCATAGCCAAATTAACAATATGTGGTGGTTGTAGAAAAATACTGCAGGCCTGTCAGATCTCGCAGTCTTTGGCGCAGGACTGGCAAGTGTTGATAGCGGGCAGGCCTCTGGTCTGGTAGCAAAGAGGAACAGACGTGGAGTCTTTGGGAGATTGTTATATGTTACTGCCAGCCGCAGCAGGCTCATGACCACATGGCCAGGCAGCTAGGGTGTCGGAGTCCTCATGCATGGTTGTCCCACCTAGTACAGCAGCAGCAAGCTTACAGCAAAGACAGTCTTACAAAGTCATTAGGAAAAAGGAGGCTGTATATACCTTAGAACAAAGAGACAGTATACCCAAAGGTGACATCTGTCTGCTCAGAGTTGCTAAGTTATTTACCTTTGGAGTCACAGTGTTCCTGGGCTCTGGGATAGGATCACTCCAAGGCTAATTATTTGGCAGACTCCAGAGGAAGGTCCAGCCATATCTACAAAGAGACTGGGGACTTCTCCCCACTCCTGTGACAAGGTCTGAGTCTTGATTCTCAATCTCAGCTGCTTTTGGATCTCATACCCAGATATAATGATTGAATCGGTGTAGGGTGTGGCCCAGACACTGGTACCTTAAAGACTTCAGTGATTCCAAAGTGCAGTCAAATAATAGCCACTGTCCTAGAGGAAGAGAATAACATAGCCAAAGAAAGACTATTTGGAGAACTGTGATGACAGTAGTTATAGAAATGTGCCATCATCAGAAGACCCACTAGATCCAGAGAATCCAGCAGGGAGATTGTCAAAGGAGCCCTGAAGAGAGATGGTGATCTCAGCAGGTGGGCATGATTAGCGGGCATAATAACTGAGGGTCTGGGAGATGCTGTAGGGCAGTGCCGCCTTATAGTAGTGAGTCCTGTCCTGTGTTCATATTAGAACCACTGAGAAGTTTTAAAAAAAGAAGTACCCCACCCCAGAGATTCTGATTAAATTGATCTGGTGTGGAATCTATCTTTAATATTTTGAAAGCTCTCTAGTGATTGTAATGAGCTGCCAAGCTTGAGAACTACCGCCTTACGAGAACAGCATTGGAATTTGACCATACTTATTACACATTGAGCAGACATTATCGCAGGCTTTCTGACTTGAGATATTGAGGAGAAGTTTGCATATACCAAGGCTGGTGAGAGGACTGGCTGGAAGCTGGACATAGGGTGGCGGGTGAAGATAAACACTTCTTCATAAGGTTCAGTTTAAGCTGACAGTGGGGTCTGAAATTTAAGACGGTGTTTGGCTGAGTGTTACACAAACCCAAGTCAGGCTGGAGTGCTGAGGTCGGTTTCTCCACGTGGCCTGCATTGATTCTCCACCCTGACCCCCACCTTACTCTATCAGGTGGTCTGCAGGTGCTTTGGCAGTTTTGAAGGATAAATCAATGAAGTTATCTCAGTTGCATACATTTTATTCGTTAGAAATAATATTCATTATTATTTTTTACAGGAATTCTATTCTTAATAATATTTATCTTCTTAAAGATCATGTGTGTGCTAGAAAGACTGCCAGTCATGTGGCTTTGGATGGTACTTGGTCAGCCAAGTGAAGTTCATCTCAGCTGCCATACTTTTACACCATTTGCCATAATTGTTCATATAAATTTTCATTTATTACAGTTATTACATGCCAATTCAAAAAATGGCTCAGTGGCTCAATGATGAAAAGCAAAGGTAGAATGGAATGAATCAGGTAAATATTAGCACTTATAGTAATGTTAGAACTATAAATAGCGAGGAGGACATGAGTGCAAAGATGAATGATTCCTTGAGTAGGATGACTTAACATAAGCAGCCAGAAAAAGGAAGAATGGTGATGAATGTTTGAACTTAGATTTTTTTAACCTGCTGTCCATTTAAGCCCACCTCACTGTATATTGTCCTTTTATCAAATAATGGCATGAAGTCACTGAATCTTTTATGTCACTTTGAAATATAGCAAAGTAAAGCTATTTTTATTTTTTTCCAGAACAAATCTAAGATTGTACTTTTCAAAATGAGGTTGATGAATTCCTCTATGAAATTAGAAAAGTCAGAATGACTGACAATATTCTGAGAAAGGAGAAGAGGATATTTGGCAGAATTTTTTCATCAAATGGATTTTGCATAAGGTCCACGGTAGAAGTATGGAAAAGTAGTTACTAGCATATGTACATGCTGGCTGATCTCTTACTTCACATTTGGGCAAAACCAGTGATGTGCCGGTTATGAATCAACTTTTGGCTTATATGTATATTTATATGAGAAAGGGTTGTGTGGTGAGACTTTGTTCAGTGAAAACCCACGTCATAAAAAAAGAATGTTCCATTTGGTTTGGTTAATGATTATAAATTACGAGCCATGAAAGAAAGTGAAAACAGTAAACTGAGATCAGTAGTGACAGGTAAGAAAGGCAAAAGGATATTGCTGTATGAATAAAAGAAGTTGCACTAGAATGTGAGTAGCAACTGTATTTTATCCTCAGAGAACAGTTGGTGTTCTGCACTGTGCTCTTGATCCTGATTATAGTTTAAAGAAATAGTGGCAAGTGTGACAATTTCTCATGAAATGAAGAAAATGGACAGCAAGTGGCATACTGGAGGTGCAGGTGCCACTTAAAAGTTTTTGAAACATACGAGTTAACGTATCTTTATGACTCTGATTAGTGTATGTAAAGGCCATTTCTATTATTTAGGTGACTTTCTTAAGTGACATGCTATTTGGGGGCTGAACATTAAGCTGTTTAATGTAAAATAAAAGAAATTCTGTTATAGGTCTGTGAAGATGGAGACCCTTTCTTTTGTTTTTGTTTATTTTTAATTTTATTGTTGTTGTATTACATTTATCCCATTTTTATTTTTATTTTATTGTTGTTCTTTTTTCCTACTGTGTCCCCAGTGCCTAGCAGTGTCCGCAGTAGCTCAATAAATATTTACTAAGGAAATGGATCTTTACCCATTAGTCAGAGATTGAACTGATGGTATATTATAGGCTGTTTTAAAACCATATCCAAATGCTGTAACATGTTTATCAAATGCAACCAAAAAGTAGATTAGGCATCTACTTATTGCTGTCTTCCCTGATGGAACATTCAGCACAAGCTTCTAGCTCTTGAATTTAATGTGCTCATCAATTTATGGTTACTGAAAGAGTAAGCACTTTAAGAGGTCCTTAGTAAGAAATCGCCCCATAAGGTCTAGGACAATACTAAATGTGAACAGCCAAATGTATCTGACAGAGCCACCAAACACTTGTAACTCTGACAATTTGTACATGTAAGGATTCACAGATAACATGTCATTACAGATATAATATCAGATATACACTAGCTAAATACTATAAACCATGCCATCTTTCTCATTGATGTGAAGTTACTATTTAAAACAATTTTGCAAATCATGTTTTAGCTTATCCTTTGAGAGGAAACTTATTTTTAGTTTGACCAGAACTGTTGGCTGGCATGTGGATTACATGCCCATTAGTTTTGATAAATAATGCCCTAGAGATAAACAAAATATATTTGCAAAGTATTCTTTTAAAAAACCCTACAGTCTGACTAGTGGCCCAATGGATAAGGTGCTGGCTTGCGAACCCAAAGGTTGCTGGTTTGATTCCCAGTCAGGGCACATAACCAGGTTGCAAGCCAGGTCCCCAGCCAGGTCTGTAGCTGGAGGCTGGTGAAAGGCAACTATACATTGATGCCTTTCTCCCTATCTGCCTCTCTCCCTTACCTTCTCTCTAAAAATAATAAAATATTAAAAAAATAAAATAATTAAAAACCCTGCATTATAGAAAGGTTCAGGTGTCCTCTTCTTGGCTTCTGGTGTGAGACTCAAAGAGTAAGTGATGAAGGAGAGGCACACTTCTGTCATCAGACACCACTGAGGAATCATTAGATGAAAACCCAGCAAAGGGACACACATGCCAAGTTCATGACTTAAGGTCACTCACATCCTAAACTCTGTCTACCAGAGGCCAAGAAACATGCTCTTTCTTGGGAGGTTGATACCTCAGGGCACCAGCTCTGGGTGAGGGCGCTGCAGCAGGGAGATTAATGCTCCTGTCTGTGCACAGTGGCTGGCATGTTCACATCTGGTGCCCTTGACTCAGGCTATGCACATGGCCCAGCACACAGGCACACCACCCAGCCCCTGCACTCAGCAAAGGGACAGCTTCAATGCAGGCTGCTGGCTGCAGGGTGGGTGGTGATGACTTGGGTGTGAGAATTGGGTAGTCTCCAAGAAAGCACATTGTTTGACCAAATAGCTATCTACCACCAAGGATATTAAGTGGGGAGGCAAAGGGTAAAAGAAGCAATAGGAAGATGATGAGGTGTTACATCTGTTTGAATATCAAGTTGAAATTATGAAACAGATTGACAGTGCCTAAAAATCAATTTGGCCCCAAGAAATAAGATAACTTGTCATTATTTAAGCTAGTAGACACTTCTCTAACGTCTGAAATAAATGCGCAGAGGCAGAGAGCACACACAGTGCCAGAGGAGGGTGTAGCAGACCTGAGTCCCAGCTCTTGTCCTTGGGAAAGTGATGTAACACTTGCTGGCCTCAGTTTCACATCTATACAATGGGGCAGTTGAGCTGAATGATCTCAGAATATTATGTGAAGTGCTTTTTAACATTTCTAAATGCTTCCCAAATACACTCTGGGCTCTCTGAGAAGCATCTCTGCTCAGGATTTTCTTACACTGAAACAGCCTCCCCCTCCTGCCCTGCCCTCTGTCAAGGCTCAGCAGCCTTGAAGCACCTCCCCCAATTCCCTCAACAGTCTTCCCTAGTCCTCTCACCATCTCACGTTCTCTTTTTTTGCTCTCTCCTAGCAGTTCTTATGGTAGCCATTTCTTCCACCAGATTTCAAATGCTGTGAATTCACCTCCTGTATGTTCATCTTGAACTGCAGGGCCATATTGACAACAGCTTTCAAAATTTCCGAATTCCTTTGGCAGGATTAATTGCCAACTACTTAATATCCTTTTCCCATCTGGAAGTGCTGAATGGAATAATAGCAAGATGGCTGCTCTGGCAAGAGAGCCAATATCCCTGTCCTTTGGGTGGGAATATAGAAAGTATATGAAAATGTATTTCTTCACAGTGTATCTCACCTCGTAAATATTATCTGACTTCTTATGATGTTAAAATGAGTCATTGGAAAATTTATATTTCTAGGCATCTTGTCTTATAAAATTATAGATTGTCTTAAAGCAGAGTGCATTATCAGTCTGCCAAGTCCAGACCTTTAATATGTGAGGCAGAACCATGACCCAGGGGTAGGCTGAAAGAGGAACTTGAAAGTACAAGGCTTTTAATTTTACGGAATATGATTCTTTAGCTATTCTAAAATAGCCTTTTCTCTATTATAAATTATTTACTGTATTGTAAAAGTGAAATTAGAAGATCTCTGTGGATCCAAAACATGTTGGAAGCAATGTTCGCTTTGGTTTCCACAGAAGTCCTGAACTTTGAAGCATCTTTCCCTTAGTGGTCACTTATTTCTTTTATTTTGCCCTGTAATTTTCTCATTCCTCGTTGCTAATTCTTGACTCAAGGAATGTGTTGTAGAGATGGTGTTAAGAATGAAGGGGCCATGTCTATCTGTGGCTGAATGGTATATAGCACAGTATAGATAGGAATAGGGAGGCAGTAAAACCTTTCCAAATGTAAACCACTATGTTGTGGCTACATAATGTTATGGACTTTGTATTAGTTTTTAAAGTCTGCTGTAACAAGCTACCACAAACCTGGTGGCTGAAAATAATGTTAATTGATTCTCACACAGTTCTGGAGGCCAGACGCCTGAAATCAGCATAACTGGACTGAAATTAATATGTTGGCAGGGCCACACTCCCTTTCAAGAATCTGTTTTTTGCCTCTTCCAATTTCTGGTGGCTGCCAGCATTCCTTGATGTGTGGCTACATCACTTAAATCTTTAAGGCCAGCATCTTTAAACTTTGGTCTGCTGTCTTCATGTCCACATTTCCTCTGTGTATCAAATTTCCTTCTTCATATTTCTCATTCATAGTCATTCTCATTTCCTCTCTTCCCCCACCCCCCCGTCTCTGTCTCTCTTCCCTTTTCTCTTTTAATCTTCACCTAAGGACATGCTTATTGATTTTAGAGAGAGGGGAAAAGAGGGGGGAAGAAAAATATTGATATGGGACAGAAACATGTATCAGTTGCCTGTCATACTTGCCAAACTGTGAACTGGACCTGCAACCTAGGCATGAGCCTTGACTGGGAATCAAACCAGCAACCTTTCAGGTTACAATCAACTGAACCTCACTGGCCAGGGCTCTGCTTCTCAGGGCTCTGCTTCTCTCTTTTAAGGATACTTGTGATTGCATTGAGAGCTCATCTGGGTAATTCAGGGTAATTTCCTTATCTCAAGGTTTTTAATCACTTCTGCAAAGCGTGCCGCCGCCCCCCCCCCCCCCCATATAGGTAACATTCAGAAGTTTTAAGAATTAGGATGAGGATATCTTTTAGGGTTCATTTTTTAGCCTATCACAGATGCCATTTGTTCTAAATAAGTCAACTAAACATCAAAGCTCACCATCTTCCCTATATCTTCCCTCTCTCCTGATGTCATTTGATGTTAAGAGCATACACAAATTTTTAAAATATTTATTTAGGATCTACTATGTGCTTGCCATCAAATTCTGTGACTACTATGATGAACAAGTAAATATGGTCCCTGTCCTCATGGTTGGGGAGTCTGGTTGGGGAGAAGCTCACTAAACAAATACTCTAAAAAATGTATTACAAACTGGTACATGCTGGGCAGAAAGTGGCTCCCAGTGGGGTTTTAGGGAAGGTACAGCTGAGGGAACAATGTTTAAGATGAGATCTGAAGTGAGCCAGGCCAGGAGTAGAAAGAGCATTTCATGTAGGACAGTCTATGGTTGGAAGGAGTTGGAACTTTGGAGGAACTGAAAGAAATTTTGATAGGTCTTAAGGAACTGTCAGAATATTGGAGTAAAACAAGACTGGAGATATCATCATAGGCCAGACTGTGCAGGGTCTTATACAAATTTGAATTTCAGCCTAAATGTACTAGGACGACCATGGGTTTAAGCATTGACAAGGTGGGAAAGGGGGTGGATATGACATGATCTTGTTTATGATTTTACGTAATTACTCTGGCTTTTGGTTGGAAAATGGATTGCCAGAAACAGGAGTGGTGGCATTGGGATGGTGAGATCAGAGGCGTGGTCATTATCCAGGCAAGAGGCAGCGGTGGCTTGGACTAGGGTGGAAATAGTGATGGTGAAGAACATTAGAGGTGTAAGATATGCTCTGGAGAGATGACAGGCCTTGAATTTTATATGAGAGAGTCATGAGGAAGTGGGAAGTGTCAAGGATGACTCCCAAGTTCCTGGCGCAAGCCGTGGAATGGGTGGGGGTACCACTGATGAAGGTGGGAGAACAGAAGGAGAGCAGATTTGGAGAAGAGATCCTGAGTCTAAGTTTGTATATGTTAACCTTTAAGAAGCCACTTGGCACAGAGCACACCATAAGTAGTAGCTTCTATTTCAGTCAGTCATTTCAAAGTCATAACTGACCTTTGAGTCAGTAGACTTAGGTTCTAGCTCTGCTAAGCCACTTCAGATAAATAAACTCTCTGGGCATTGGTGTCCTCATTGATAAAGGGGAGGCAGTTGAACTGGATGCATTCTGTGGTCCCTTTCATTTGCCTGCAATGCTACACTGCTCTTTGGTCTTGACCACCTGGGATGTTCCTTTGGCCAGCTGGATCCACTTCAGAGCGGCCAGTGAACTAGAACTCTGCATATGGGTGGCAGTTTCTAGTGGAAGTTGACGCAGAGGGAAGCTTTGGCCAAGGCAAACTGTGGCTAGTGAGAAGGCCCCATGATGAAGGGGAAGAATGTGGTTTGAGGAGGGCAGCAGCTGTTGCTGTCACCAAATAAGTGTGAAACCCACCAAGCTTCAGAAGGGAGTGCACCCGAGGATGGCTGTTTATTAATTGGTGAACTGATGTGATTTGGGGCATATGGAAGAAGATGAGAGAAAACCATATTTCCTTTTTTCCTGTGCACTCATCTGTTATTGGCATAGAATTGTTGTTAGAGCCAGAGTAGGTATCAGGGATCCATCATCTCTAGGGGGACTCCCTGTATTTACAGATGAAAAACCAGGATTAACCAGTTCCAAGGTGGCAGAGCCAAACCACCAGCACTCAGGTCTCCTCCTACCTTGTCCCTGCATTTCCCTGCTCCATTGGGCTGTCAGAGATGATTCCCAGAAGCTATTTGAGGTCCAGTTTAGGAAAAAGGGTCAAATTTGGTTTCATTTGCCTTAGACTAGACCTCAGAGGTTATTCACTTCTCCTAACCTCCAGATATAAAAACACTTTATGTAATTTGTTACAGTTTGGGCCCTTTTCTTAGTGTTTTATTTCTCAATAGTGAACCTGACTGGGCCTTGATTTCCTAGAAGGGATCCTTCTATTGAATGGACCTCATCGGGGCTCCTCAGTGGTCATACAGCACTTGCTCTTCTAAAATATGGTCTGCATTTGAAGGCTATGTCCAAGTCTTTTATCAGATTTGACAGTGCTCTTCTTTCCACAAAGGTATTGGTTAATTTCTTATAACTGAACAATGGCTTTGTATAATAAGAGCAGCTGAAAAGGAACTTATTAGGAAACTTTCTGCTTCATCCTGTGATTGTGGTTAGTTAGTGAGTAATCAAATTCCCTGGCCTCTTCTTTGGAAGCAATGACTGGTCAGTCTGTGGCTTGTTATTTCACAACATAGAGGGCAGAGCGCACTACCTCTGCCTAATGTTTTGATTTAAAACACCTCATCAGAGGATAATGAGCAAGACTTCAGATGTCCTCATTGCATAGTAGGAACCATATTTCTCCAGAAGTCACTCTTGGGCTGAGGACTGAGCAGAATCCCTAAAGAAAAGCAGGGGTCTTGAGTCCAGGACATACTTCAGAGTAGGTTCAGAAGAGTCATAAGCTATATTGTGCGTGTGTTATATACAAGGCAAGGGGAATCTGGAGCAGAGATTTATCTCCTGAAAGTGGCATCAATGGTTAGGAAAGCCATCCTTTACGAGGACTCTGTTCAAGGCTGAGAGATCATATTCTGAGAAAAGGGAGGGGGATCTGTTTCCTGAGGCCACACATCTGGCTGACCTTCTTCCAGTCTCCTTGAACATGCTGTCCTCATTACTAAGAGAGTGGTTTCCCTGCTATTGGTCTCCACCCTGGAGACACCCAGCCAGTTTCCACCGCCTCTGTAGCCTCTGCATCTCCTGTAAGGCTCACCTCAAGAACCAGCTCCTCCCTGGAACCTTCCCTTGGAACCCCAGTCCTCACTGGTCCTTTGGTTTCTAAATTTCTCCCACAATTGTCATCTCACTGCACAATTTCACTTTTGGCTCTTTGCTGCCCTGTGTTTTTCCTTCTGGGTAGGTGTGTTGGGAAGGAGATGTGGGCAGTTCATGTGTTTTCCTTTTCACTGGCTTAATGTCTTAAGGAAAGGAACCCAGAATTTAATTTCATTATATTCTCTAATAGTATCAGTCTTAATTCTGAATACAAAATACGTGCTCACGAATACTTGCTTAGTCATTGGAAAGAGTTCTCAAGGTATTTATCAAATAATAACTTAGAAAAGCACACAAATTTTACTTGTGCTTATTTTTCAAACTATTTTCAAAATGATCATTAAGATTTATTTGGCTGCATGTGACAGAAAACTCAAAAAAATAATGACTTAAGTAAGAGAGATGTTAATTTCTTTCTCCATGTAAAAGAAGGTCAGAGGTAGACAGGATGGAGCGGGGCTCTATAGGGCAGGAACATAGTCTTCATTCCTGCTGCTATACCATCCTAATATAACAATTCTTACTCTCAAGGTCAACTAACGGTCCGCCGTGCCTGTTCAAGCTCATTGTAGGCAGCAGAAAGGAGAAAGGGAGGAAGAAGAAAGGGCAAAGGGCTCACACCAGCTGTCTCTCAGATTTTCCCAGTAACTGATGTAGAGTGACTTTTTTTTTTGCATCTCTTTAAAATTTTTTACTTTTCAATCAAAGTTTGCATTCAATATTATTTTATATTAGTTTCATCTTACTAATTTGCATCTAGTGGAACATAGCTGCAAGGGAGGCTGGAATATATAGTCTTTATTCCAGATGGCCATGTATGTCTTTAGTGGAGACTTGGAGGTACAAAGGGGGATAACAGCCAGAGATTCTGACACATGGGATAAATTGGACAAAGTGAGGTACATTGAAATAACTGAGTTTTTTAAGCTTTATTCATCAGACCATTCATGAGTTTTTCAATGAGCCACTCTTTATTTACTATTTGCTTGACACCATGGTAAGTGTTAGAGATAGAGCAAAGAACAAGATGGGTGTGGTCTTTACTCCCAGAAAGCTTACAATTCAAGTGGGGGAGTTAATACTAAACAGGAGAACAAATAAGTGAACAAGATATTATGAGATAATAGGAAATACTAAAAAGAAAAAAATCACATGGCCTTAGTTGGTTTCAAAAACCATTTATTGGATATGCTTAGAGTTGTTTGTTACGTGAATGAAACATTCAGTCTTCTTCCAAGCTATTTTGGTTTTTCCTTTGTACTGTGCCTGTAAATCTCTGTGAGCTTTTTAGGGGGAAAAATGCGTTGAAAATTGCTTTGCTGGACTATTCATAAGTGGATTTATTTAGACTGGAAAGTTTTAAGCTGACATTTCTAAAAAGTTTATATCTGGGTATGTTTATATTAATTAGGGTTTTATTTATATAATATAAATGCACATTTTCAGGAGCCATTTATTTAAACATGTAAAGACCATTAAGAAAAGTGTTGTCAGTATAGAAGAGACTTCTAATGGTATGTGTTTAATAAAGCTGTGTAATTTATAAAATGTTTAGAAAAATGTTTTATACTTTTTTTCTCAAGGGAAATCTTTTTATTCCCCTACATTTCATACACAATAGTATGACTTAGTTATGTAAAATTTATAATTGGTTACCATTAGAGTCAGATATGGCTTTTCAGGGGAGATTGTTTTTTAAGTAAATAAAACAACAAAGAACCTTCATTGACACAGGTGTGGCTTCAATTTGATGTGCTTTCTAGCAGTATAAGTTGATTCTGAAATCTTGTAGTAAAATTTCTTAGGGTTAAATAGATTTTGTACAAAATTTTCATTTTATGACTCTTTCATTACCCCTTACTTAATATTCTAGTTCCTAATGTTAATTTTCAGTTAATTTGATCCATGGCTTATCATCCCTTAATTGTGGTAAGACCACAATCTGGAGAAGAGAAAATCTACATTGTTTAGAATATCTTTAAATAAGCCCTAGAGAACAGTTCTGGACTTTACATGTACAAACGTTAATAAACTGTGCACTGACAGCATGTTTAAAACAAACCAGGACTTAGGAAAAATAGGAAATTTGACCAAAGAACTCTTCCTAGTAACAGGTTTTGTGTGTCTTTGTTAAGATCATCACAGCTTGTTTTAATTCTTTTTTAACTTCCTTTCCAAAATGTGACATTATGTTTCTTTGCAGTTTTATATACAGCTTCATTTAATAAGCACTTTTCACTTCAAACAAACTGGATTCCTATAACAGAGGAATTGCAAATGAAAGGACTCTATAATGAAATTGTTATGCGGCTTATTAGTTCACAGGCAAATTGGTGTTATAAACTGCTAATGAATGTCTTCTGCTATGATAGTCCTTAAACGGCCTTCAAGCCCAACTTAATTTAGTAACATTATCTGACATTTTGTAGAATGGGAATACATTTTGCTTACCATTTTTAGCCTTATTCTTATATTTTTAATTTTAAACTTGACCTTTTGTTGTCATTGTAATGCAAGAAACCATTTCCTTTTAATCTGGGACAGCTGCATATGTTTAGAGACTATATGCATAAATTCTCACAGAAATCTGACCTAAAACAGACAGATGTTTGAACTCCTATGTAAAACTCTATTCTAAACATTCTGGGCTACTGCTAGACAGGAATGCCAAACATTTCCAACCACAAATTATACTTGATAATAACCACCTTGATAGCAGAGAGCAGCAGACCCCCAGCCCCATTCATTACATGATGTAGAGGAAGATAACAGGTCTTTGGCATTTTAGCTTAGATTTGCTATATTTATAGATGACTAAAGCCAGTGCAAATTGCATCATTATGAAAGTTAGAAACTATTAATTCATACACAAAATTCTCTGAGCACAAAAATTTATCCTCTCTTCTTCATGTAACAGACCTTACAAAGCAGAGAATTGCTGATTCCGAAGCAGGAGGAAGCTTCAAAACTGAGCAGGCTGAGTAGCCTAAAGCCATATGGCTCACGAGAGAAATGGACCCTTTTAAAGTACTGAAATCAACATATTCCTGAAGGACTATTTAAAATAAGCTCACCAACATGTTTTATTTTGTAAAATGTGGGACATTCTGGTTATGATATGGGAACCCTGAAATGTGATAAATCCATCTTAACCAGCTCAGGGTTTTATTCACTTCTTTAAGCTTTAATCCTATTAACTTTCCTGCACAAAGGAAATGCAGGGCCCCTCCTCACCTTACTCTGTCCAGACCTCTTGGCATTTATAAACTGAGTCTTGAATCTTACAAGTAAAGCTTATTGGTTGATTAAAAATATAACAAGCATCAGTGAGGCCACTTTTCAAAAAAAAAATTTTTTTTTCAATTGTTTGCTTTAAGGAAAGGCCTTAGAAGAGATTGATGACTTCAAGCATTTTATAGAATTTGAGGATTTCTTTTTAAAGCAACTCACTTTAATATGCAGATTTTTGGTGTGAAGCATATCAAATGTCTTTTTAAAACCAAATCTTTGGTTTTACAGCTAAAGCTCATTGGTTAATTAAAAATATGAGCATCATCAGTGTAACCACTGTTCAGAATGGATTTTTTAACACTGTTTACTTAAGAGGTTTCAAAGAGTTTGATGATTCATAATCAGTTTATAAAATGTGAGGATTTTTAAAAAGCAACTTTACTGAAGTCAAATTTTGGTTTGAAATACATCAAGCTGATTTTTGGCTAGATGTCCTTTGAACATAGATCTAGCCCAGCAAAATACCAAGATCTGATTATAATGCTGTTGGGAGTTAATCTTATTGTAGTGAACATGAGCTAATAACACATTAGTCCATATTATATTATATACTTTTCAGTCTGCAGCCTGCCATTTTGATTAAATTTAGGTATTAAATTCTTACCATTCAGATTTGAAACAGCAAAGACTGCCTGTTACTACCTGTCAAGTTTATAAAGCCTTCCTCTAAAATTTTGTGTTATTTTACATCTCCATTACTTAAAAAATTATATCAATGTACTATTTTATTTCTAATATAAAATCAAAGACGATATTTGTATCCATCCTCTTTCTGTTTAGAAATACTTGTTATTTAAGGGTGACTGGCTGTCATTAACACAGCCTGGCCTATGTGGCCATTTCAGACCACCGTCTGAAATGTCTAGTCATTTAGGTTTTCCTAACAGTTTCACTGGGGTGTTTGCTTTCAGAGGTCACTTCAATGTCAACCTCAGCAGTCCACACATAAGGCTGCCTGTTCCACACAATTGGTGAAGGAAAGGAAAATATTCACTCCAAGGCATCCTCTCTACTTTCTTTCCTAGCCTAAATTCTTTGAATATACATTAAGAATGGTAAAATTCACCTCATATCTGAAAACAGGTTTATTTTTCTGTCCAATTTCCTATTCTGTCTGATTCTTTTCCTGCCTGGGAGGCACCTGGCCTTTTGAAAGCTGGGACAGTGAAATGCTTCCTCCCAAACACAGCAGCCTGAAGTTCGGAATGATACTAGGTCAGCACCCCTTATCCTGTTCACCAGGGTCCTCCCACTTCTGTAGGTTCTGCTCTGTGTCAGAACATCAAGGAACACTCTCTTGGTGAATGCACCTGGCTTCTATGGACTAGTGTGTTGACTTCCCTGTAGATGGGTAATTTAAGCCAGTTGCCTCATTTCAACCATGTCCAAGTATCAAAGCTGTAACATCAGCCCAGCCAGGAAAATGAGAGACTGGATAGGAACATGTTTATTAAATCTCTCCTGTTTTCTCAACCCTTGCTCCCCTGCCTGTTTTCTGCTCTCACAACCAGAACACTCTGGGGGTTTGCCTATAGATCATGGCTGCCGATTTACGGGTTTGTGGATTATTTGTTAAGAAAAATTGCAAAGCTCAAATAAACAAACTCAGTGCTGGGTAAAGACATTGATCAAAAGCAATAATTCCCAAGATCCATGAGCATTAATTACTATACCAACCCGGACAGGGAGGCCTCGTGTCACTCATTTCCCGGAAGGAAGTGCAGAGGCAGTACCTAGACTTCATCTTCTGTTCGGACCCAGACATTCCAGATGCACAGCACACCCCAGCGCCAGGAAGGGAGTCTCTGGGAATAAGGAGACCCGTGAGCCCTTTGATCTCAAGGACCCTGCTTTCTGACCTTGGAGAAAATCCATTTTAAAACATTGATTTTTCAGTCATTACAGTTCCACATCGCATGTCTCTTAGGCTTTTGAGACATTGGAGGAATGTTTGTGAAATGCCCTACATAGGATAAAGAAAGGAAAAACAGAGACCCCCATTACTAACTGGAAATCCAAGGAGGAGCCGTAGGAAGTTACAGACAATTTAGAGCAAGGCTTCAGAGGAAGCAGTTCTGTTCTAAGCTCCCCTGTGTTGAGTGGTAGTAGACACACACACATACACTCACACACTCACACTCAGCCTTACAAAGGTTTTCAAGGTACCTTAGCCAAAAAGTGTAACCTCATTTACTTAATGATATTTGGGGGAAAAGTGGTTTCAGAAGAAAATGTGATTAACTTTGTCAAATACCATTAGGAAAGGAAGTATGCATTCCAATTAGAGTCCCCCTTTTCTTCAAAATGATCCAGATTCATCCATTTTTCTTTCTTTCAAAGTGTGTATTCAAAATTTACACTTTTCCAGGACACTACTGGCTACGTGAGGCACATAAATACAAACTCTATCAATTAACTGAACACTCATTTCTGACCGTTTGAAGCCAGACTTCCTCTGGCGAAGAACTGGCAGTTGAGAGCTCCCTTACCGCCTACTCAGGCAGCCGGGCTCTGTGCAAAATGAAAATGCAGGGCACTGTGTTCAAAGGCAGAGGAAGTGATATGTTAGTTTTTCTCTCTTGTTCCTCAGTCTTTCTCTCAACTGGTGATGGTGTGTTTTATTTGCTATTTAATGCTGTATTAAGTAAAGAAAAAATTTTTAATTTATTCTTAATATGAACTATACTCATGTTTAAGTTATGCAAAGCCAATTTTAAATACAAATTACTTACACAATTGGGTTGTACACGCATGTGTTTTTTTTCTGACCAGAAAAGCGATAAAGCTGCACAAACCGTAATGCACTGTTTTTATTTCAGTTCGTGATAACACACACATTCTGCCAACACTCTACCTTTGACTTACTCATGAGTAAAGAAAAAGCAAAGGGGAAATGAACTGTAAGTTGCTCTATCTCATTTCAAGTAATCATTTTCATCCTAAATGGCTGGTTAATATTTATAAGGATGTAGCAGGAATAAGAAATGATATTATAGGTTTCTCACTTACTGTCTCTTAGAACACTTTTGACTTGTTTATTTGAAAAAAGTCCTTGTTCAAGTGGAAAGCAGAGCTTCTCAAGGCTGTCAGCAATCGCACTTACTCAGTCTTAGACATAACACAGTTGTCTTGGACTCACTTTAAGCCTCATTGAACTCCCATGCATTGTGGGAATTGTTTCTTAGTGGGCATTGCGACTGCTCTTTCTGCATGGGATAGCAAGAAATGCTGGCAGACGCACATGTGTGTAGCTCCTCTGCCCATGAACATGCTTCATTGTCCTTTTGGCTTTCACTTGTAAAACACAGGTTCAATTATAATACTATTTATTGAGACTTTCCAGACAGTGACAGTCAAACACTAAACCAAGCACAGGGAGCAGGGTCTCCTGTGTGACTACACAGATCACGTGCCCTTGAAGCTGGCCCTGAGGACTCCCATACTTTAGCTGACTTCCAGTGTAGGTGAGGATCCTGAAAGGTACAGGGCTTTCTGCTTCACTTACCTCATCCTGTTTGGCCTGCTGGGAAGGTCTTGAGAGCAGGAATGAGCCAGAGGCTGATGTTCTGTTCTGACCCCTGTTGCCCTGGCTAATATGTCCTGTCCCCCCACCAAGGAGCTGCTCAAGAGGCACCTCTTTCCCTTTAGCTCAGCTCCCTCTTACCTAATCAGCTTTCCTGGGCCAAACCAGTGAAGTGGAAATAAGGGCTGCTGGGACCCATTTTATTATTACTGCTCGCTGATATCAAACAGACTTTATTTCTTTCTCATGAGTCAACAGTAGTTTGTCAGAATTATTTTTATTTTTTACATTTTTAATGAAATATTTTAGAAAAATAAAAAGATTTAGAAGATTACATAAGTATCTGGGTAACTGTCATCCAAATAAGACCTAAAACACCACAAACACAATGTTTTGTGTTTCCTTCCCCAATTTCATTCCTCTTCCTACCCCTTCCTCCAGCATCCACTATTATTTTTCATGCCCCTACATATCTTTATTATTTTCCTTTATACATATATACCCTTAAAACATGTATTTAATATTGCCTTGGAGGGTTTTAAAATGATGGGAATGGTATTGTTTGGTACATGGCTGGCAGCTTGCCTTTTACTCTGAATTCTGTTTTTGAAGTTTGGCCATGCTGTTGTAGCAGTAGCCTTTGTGCCCAGTTGCATTTTGCATTTTTGAAGTTCCAAGCTTTTGGTCCTATAGAGCTGTCGATTTTAGTGACTGCCTTATTTCTAGCTTGGGTGCATTATGTGTAGTGATTAGCCTTTGAGGCTTTATTTAACCAGAACTTTGTTTGGAGACTTGAGTCATCAAATCTTATCTGTTTCATTGAGTTTCCATTCAGCTCATGTCTGGGCAAAATATGTATTGGAAAAGTTTACTAGTGTCTCTTGGCAATCATTTGTTGTGGGACAGATTAGCCATATAGAATGAAATGGGTAATTTTAAAATTTATATCATTTACCTTCAAATTAGATTGATTTAGTGTGAAAGGAAGCAGGTAGAGATGACTACTCATCTATATGGCGTATCACTCCAAAAATTATTGTTTTATGTAATGATTGCCCAGTCCCATTAGAGTCTGTAATATTGTGTCACCCTTTTGATATGATGACATCATCAAATTGGTTTCTCTCCTTAAAGGAAAGATGAGACCCACTAAGGGCACTTGGACAGAGGAAGGGATTGAGGCCACAGAGTTTTCAAAAATGGAGAGGAAACAGTCAAAACATTTTTCTTTTAAAGAAGAGTACAGAGAATTAATAATAATCACTTCCATTTCCAGAGTACCAAGCACATGCTCAGCACATGCTAAATGCTTTACGCACATTCAAATCCCATTCAGTCTTCAAAACAACCCTGCAAAATAGGTATTTGTTTATCATTTCATAGGTAGAAAAGTTCAAAGACATTAAAACAGGTCCCAGAACTGGTAATGGAAGGGCTGAGGTTGGTCCCCAGATGTGGCCCAGAGGCAGGGCTCTTGACACACTCCAGCAAACCAAGCTTGCTGATGCCACAGTTTAGCTGCAATGTCAGCCCTGGCTTAGGCAAGAATAACCGCTGGTGCCTGGCACAGGGTAATGGCTGGACATGTGCTATGACTTTTGTGGGTAGGGAATATATAAGTTGGATGTGGGTTGGCTCAGTGGGGAAAGTAGAATGTTAGTGGTTATGTGGTTCCTAAGTAAGAGCCAGAAAAACTAAAAAGTCACCATGATTGGGGTTTTTACAGACCTGCCTTTGGCCTCAAAGGATCAGTGCCCTACTTGAGGTCTGTCTGTGGCTGGCTGGCTTTCTAAAGTGTGGTTTGCCCACTACCCACCTCTCTGTGCCCAGATTGGGTGGGGCCAGAGCCCACTGCTCCAGCAGTTAAGTAGTGCCCTTTCTCGATGCACATGGTAGCCGTCCCTCTTTTCCTCCACCCTCCTCAGCTGTCCACCCTAAGTCTTCTGAAACACTGGCGTAACTCCCACATCCATTCCTGAAAAAGGTTTGTACCCTGGGGTGCATTCCAGTGCCCCACCCTGACACCATATTTCTGAGTCTGTGTCAGCACCCTTTCCACTCACTTTCTTTATAATCCTTTCATATGACCTTGATTCATCTTGCTATCTTTAGCTTTGCTCTCTGAACCACGGGCAAAGGTAATGCCACCACTCAAGTGATCGTTGTATCTCCAGGTCTTTGGCTACTTTTCTGCCTGTTTTAAATGTGTCCTTTATTTTATCAATCCAGGAACTTCTCTGGGTTGATGGCATAATTTTCAAACTTTCTAACATCTGAATGGGCCCATATACACCTTCCTTAATTTAATGCTGGCTGATTTTAATTTTCTCAGCCACAATAAATCTGACACATACCTCAAGGCAAAGACATTCTCATCTTGGTATTTGATCCCTTTTCCTTTACCACAGAGGTTACTTGATTTACGAAAGCAGCTCTAGCATGTACTGTTTTTTACTAACATTGGAGTGTCAAGCTGGCATTCTAGCACACTTGAATTTCTGCAACCCCTTATCAGCCTGGTCATTGCAGACTTAAAAGTATTTTGCCTATCTGATATTTGCTGGTACTGAAAATCAATTAGGGCTTTCCTTTTTCCTTTCTTGACTCTCATAGAATAATAAGAAATATGAAGGTTGAGATTTTTCCTACTAGTTTTTTTTTTTTTTTTTAATAGCCCAACATGATAGCCACAGGAACTAAATGGTTCTAGTACATAGAATTTCCATATCATTTTTTGTCTTTTCTTCTCCAGGTCTTATTTGGATGACATTTCTCTGGCTATCTGAATAAGTGATCCTCCAAATAGGGCATGTGTTTAAAATAGATTGTTAGCAGAGTAAACAGTTACACTTCCTGAGAAAGATCTAAATGCAGGTACTAAATATTCAGTTTTGTTTGGTTTATAAAAGTCATTTTTTTTAATCCTCTCACTTTGCAGAGGAGGAAACCGAAGCCAAGAAGGTTGACCTAGTCATGGTTACTCAGACAACTCATGGTAGAAATGGGCTCCAACTCAGAGCTGCTGAATTTACATACTCAGAACCTCTAGGAAGAATTTTGAAACCTCACTTCCATAGCATATTCCATCACTAATTGATGAAGTGATAGAAATGCCTCTTTGAGGCAAAATAACTATATTCTGCTATTTAGCCTATTATACCCATGTGTCTCCTTTATTCTCAAGTAAAAGAACTTAAATATCTAAAATTTATTTAATCTCAAATCCTATTATTCCCAAACATGGCTGTCATTTATTTCCATGAGATATTTCCACCATCCTACTTAATCAGTAACTATCTGTTAAATTTATATGGTATGTTTTTTCAGACTAAGATTTGACTACTGTTCCCTGTCCTTGAGTAGGTGCCTACTCACTTAGAAAGAAAAGATGAGAAAGATTAGCTAACAGTAATAAAGTGCTAATTGTATGGTACTAATCATTGGTCCCATAGAACTTTAAGGGAAATTAAAAATCACTGGAAGTTGGAGCAGTTAGGGGAGGCTTCCAGAAAGTTTTCTAACTTGCAAGATGGCTCAGGCCTCTCCAGAAGATTAAGTAGCAAGACAGGAGGATTTGTCAAAGTGGAACCCGAAGGCCAGTAGAGGCAAAAGAATAGGAAATACACCCAGGGGCAGTGAGTTATAACACAAATAAATAGATTGAGGAGGATAGCAGAGGTATAGGCGATCCAAAGAAAAGCCAACAAGGAAAAAGGTGGGGAAAGGAAACAGGAAAAAATGGAGAGGAAAAAAGATGAAAATGAATCACCTAATTAATGGGTGGGAATGCTGACTGATAGTTTCCAGGACCACTGTTTCTAGTCCAATTATCTGTCAAAAATGCTTTTTGCTTGGTGGCCAAAGGAAACTCGGGAGAAAACTCCCTGCTAAAATACTTGAATGCTTTCCTCAAACCTCTACTTTTATTTTTCTAATTTGAAAGAATATGAAAGAAGGCATTATACCTTTTCACCAAGAATGTAATCTTAAAGTTCTGACTCTGGAACTCTTTGGAATTAACGTATGTGTGGTGTGGCCTTCATCTCGTCACATTGGGAAGCACCTTACTGACATCTTTGGAACCTAAGTATAATAATAAATTACAGTCGCCTGGGTGGTTAGGAGATAACTCTGAAAAGGAGCTTGGGACTTTGGCCAAGTTGGAAGATGGAACAAAGAAGAGGGGAAATCGCTGCTCTTGGTTTCACTTTTCTCGCCCTTCCTATCTGGTTTGTTCATAAGAATTCATCAACTTTGAGAATCTGAGCAGTTATTTGTGAATCATAGAGAACAAGATAGGTTTTATTTTTTATTCTACTGATTATACTTACATAGTTAATACTCTGACTTAATATAGGATGAGAAAATACTTAATATAATTTTTTCCAAACAGCTTTTTTGGAACAGTAAGATATTATTCTCTGTTCCATCAGTATGCTATAAAAAGTTTTATGTAGTAAATAGATATTCCCAACATAATTCAGTTTAGTCATAGCCACTGTGCTTAGTAAAGTGAGACTACATGTCTTACTCTCAAGGGAGGATGAATAAACTGTCAGGAGTTATGCTTTTCTTCTCTTGTGAAGCCTGAAATCTTCTCTTCAAAAATAAAGAACAGAAGCATATAAAGAATATAAGAGAATTATATAATTATGGAGAAATACAGATTCCCTTTAAAATTCAATAGAAAAATTGCAATTAGAAATATTCTTGTTATAGTTGATTAAATATGATTGTAAAAATTTTAAGTGCATTATTATACAATTCTTTAATATGACAGTCCAGGCATTCTCAAAGGCATTGCTTAGCCATCTTCTCCCTTTTATAATCCCAGAAAGCACTAATGATTTAGTATCCTACAAGAACATTCTGCATTTGTCGGTTTTTAGTTTCATTTTTAAATTCGTTACAAGCAGCAACCAAAATTTAAAAGTATATATATAATCACAGGAAAATTGAGTTATTTTAAAATGATAATACTTTATACAAATCTGTGGAACTTTACAAAAATTTTTAAATGTTGACTCATCAATCCATGATACATTTAGACAATTGGGCATTAATTCTGCTCCCCTAAAAAGGGGATGGATGTAATACAACAACAATAAAATTTAAAAAGAAAAAAAAAAATTCTGCTTCCCTTCAATTTCAGACTTCACTGCATCCTGAGACATGTAGATTCTCTTATTTTTTTCTTTCTTTTTCCTTTTCTTTCTTTTTTAAGTCTTTTTTTCTTAATCCTTTTCTGTCTTGTTGTTGTTGTTGTTGTTGTTAAAGGCCAGAACAAATACGGCTTGGTCTCAACCTGCTAGACACTCAGTTTTGGTGAAGGAAGGAACATGGAAAGCTCTTCAAATTCCCAATAACACATACTACAGCTTTAAGACCAGAGAGAAATCTATATATTTTTGAAGGGTGTGAAAGTCATTCAGAAGATTTTGAGTCTTAAATTCCAAGGTACAGAAGGGGGACTTGCTCTGTTGAATTATACTTGCTCTGTATAATTTTTTTTTTTTTGAATTGATATTTTAATCAGTATTTTTTTCTTACTTTTTTAACAGGGCAACTATGTTATTTGTAACATACCTGTCAAACATGTATTTGAAATTTTTACCTGTATAAGGAAAGAGAGTCAAGGATGGATTTTCATCTGAAAATTTAATCTGTAAATATTTCCTAGGCCAAGGATAAGAAAATAGACTGCCAGTAATTAGAAGTGTTTTTAAGTTCTCCATTAAGATTTTGATGAGTAGTGTCAAGATTTAGCCTTTTAATGTCTTACTGAGTTCCTTTGGTAGTAAAGTTCAGTGGCTTCCTAGCTATGCTTTGAGGTGTTGAAGTAGAGTTGTGTTGGGGGATAGTTTTCAACTCAAGGGCCATGTGTTTTCACTCACATGCTTTTCAATTGCTCTACTTCCAGTTCAAGAATGGTGTGAAAAATACTAGTTATAAGCATGGAAAATTATGTATGAGCATAAGGAAGTTACAGGAATAAAATATTTACTTCTCAGTATCAGAAAAATGTTTCTCTATCTACCATAAGTATACCTAGCATGTACTAATACAAGTATACTCCTAACACAAGTATACTTACATGAAACAACTTGAGTTGATAGCAGAAGTATTTACTTACAATGTTGAGGTTTGAAATAGAGATTAGAGAACTATTATCTGAAACACTGAAGACTATATGGAGGAGGTGAGAATGATGGGTAGGTATCATGAGGCCTCTATCCCAGGCAGAGATTCTGAAAGTTAGGATCCAGGGCAGACTTATGTCCACCATTTCGCTTCTCAGGACTACACCTCAAGATGGAGTCCCTTCCAGGAGTGTCACTTAAGAATTTCAGGAGAAGCATCCCTAGCACTTGCCCATCTTCTATGAAATGCAAAGCACTGCCTGGATCCTCCCTATGGGCCTCTGTTCTCATCAGCACTAAGAAAGCCACAGACCTTCCCCTCCTGGTTAGGAGAAGGAGAAACCATGAAATAACCTTGTCATAATTGCTGTCACTTCCTCCTCTGTCTTGCATTGCCACTACATATTAGCAGGTAAATTTGTTAATGAAGAGCAATGATGCCTCAGTGAAACTTTGAAATTCAAATCCAAGATAACTGTTCTACCAGTTAAAGAATAAATTTATAAGAATATTTGGGGGTACCCCAACCTATATGCTAGGAAAGCTGAAGTGAGATTCTATTAGCCAGTAGGGACTTTCTGTCTGAAGATATATTTAGGCTAAGTTAGAGTTACCACAGTCTATGAAACACATACTATCAGTCTGAAAAGAATTAGGGTGTAATGGAGGCAGCATAGCAGAGTCCAAACACTAGAGTTGGGACTTCTATCCACAGCCCTGCCAGTTGTTCAATGTATAAACTTGGGGTAGTTGCTTAATCTCCCTGCAGTTCGGTTTCCTCATCTGAAAAGTGGGGACACTATAACTACAGTATCCATCTCGCAGGGTTATTAAGGTAAAATGAATGAATACATGTATAGTCTTAAACACTGGCACAAAGTAAATACTGTATGAATATTTGCTGCAATTATTATTTTATACCTAAAATGTAAAAAACATCTTCTATTTGTTATCTACTGAGAGTCAGATGGTTGAAGGGGAAAAGCAGGCAGGAGTACACATAAGTTTTTATAAGCTGGGCTAACATTATTCCTACTCACATCCATTGGCTAAACCTCAGTCATGTAGTCAGTCATAACTATGTGAAAGCTGGAAGATAGCACTATCTGTCCAGCCACAAGAGAGAGAATGTGAATTTTGCTGAGCAGAGGTCTGTCACAAGCCTAACTCCATCAATAATCCTCTAGCTATTTTTCCCTTCCAAGAGCTTAAGTGGTAAAATGCATGCACAGTAATCATATTTGCTACTGAACAATGGAATATGTGGCTGAAAAAAATGTTTTCTTTTTCCTGACTTGTGAAAGCTTTTTTAAATGAAAAGTCTTGTAAAATCATGAAAGTAAGTTTGGTTGTATATTCAATAACAGAGTTACCTTTATTGAAAAGGATCTCACTGTATGAAACCAGGGCTATGGCTGAGGGTCTGAAACACATTCCCTGTTCAGTAATGAACAGCTGACCTGTGTACTCTATTGGCTCAGCAGCCAGGGTCGGTGTCAGTACAACCTGAGGTTAGCACAGTTGAAACCAAAAGTGTTGGTGAAAATTAAAACCACAAAGCATTGTGGAAAATTGAGAGGTCTGGAAGAAACACGAGGGTCAGACCAACAGAGAATTGTCTGATGAAAAAGTTCACCCAAGGAGGCAGAAATAATGTGCATCTAACTGGTGGTGAGCAATGGAATTCCTTTGGTACTTTTTAAAGTACACAAATAAAATATAGCAAAGGGACAGGTGTGTTGCTGGATATGTAAACACTCCTGAGATGTCCATAAACTGATCTCATAAAAATCCAATTTTAATACTTCAGAAAAGATACCTTTATATAATTGAACCCTACAGAAAAGGTTAAAAATGCATTTTATTTACATGGTCTAAGCATGTGAAGCCTAGTAGTATTTACTAATTTTCTTGAAGTAGATTATTTCACTGGTTTATGTTACATATTTAGAAAAGCAAAATTTGATAATTTAAAAAATCCAGAATAGAAGTGAGCTAGCTTTGTTTTCTTTCATGTCAAATTTTCTATAATAAATTTATTAATCTTTAGAATTAAGGAAAATGAAAATATATATAAGGTTTTCTTAGAAAAGGGATTTATACTGATTTCCTACAGCACGATTATTCTTTGTTTCTCAGTATTGTTGAATTGTTGTGGAACAGAGGAGTCAGTTTTACACAGGGTTTATACAACATTTTAAATTAAGTTCCTAAGTCTAAAGCCTAAGTAGTTGCAATTATCTTTAAAATCCCTTGAAGCACTCACAAAATATATGTGGATTTGTTGATATAAACCTATAATGTGATGATGTAATATATTAGATTAATGTATGGTCAGTAATAAAATATACATGTAAGTGATAGTACTATTCAAATTATAAGTCTTTTTTATTAGGAGTGGGTATGGCTTAATTCAAAGAAGTTAAATTCACACAACATGGAATTCCATGGTATAGAGGAAAAAGCAGTGGACTTTAGTTGAAAACTGGCATTTTATTTGGGCAAAGCATTTGATACTTCTAAGCCTTACCTCTGTTGCCTCAAAGGTGAGGCTTAATACTACTTACTTTATCGATCATACTAAAGATCAAATTAAATTATGTAAACTAACAAATTAGGGAATTTATCTGAAATTATTTTTTCAAAGAGGTTTCAAATTTCTTGCTCTTTCTCTTCTCCTTCATGCCTTACCATGATGTGAATGTTGGTATGTTTGAAGTTTTCCCAGAGACTCCTTACAATATTCTTATGGTTACTTTTCCCCCTTCTTGTTGTTCTGATTGGTTGTTTTTTGCTTCCTTATGTTTCAGATCACTGATTTGGTTCTCAGCTTCATCCACTCTACTGTTGATCCCTATAAATTTGTCTTTATTTCAGTGAGTGTGTGTTATTCATTTCAGACTTAATGGGTTTTTGTTTTTTTTATGCTGCTAAGATCCTTACTAAATTTCTTGAGCATCCTTTGACTCTGCATTTAGTAGATTGCTTGTCCATTTTGTTTGGTTCTTGTTCTAGAACTTTGTTCTGTTCTTTCTTTTGGGCCATAGTTCTGTGTCTCCTCATTTTGGCAGCCTCCCTGTGTTTGTTTCCATGTATTAAGTAGAGCTGCTATCTCCCAAGCTCAATAGTGTGGCCTATTGTAGTAAGTATCCTATAAGGTCCAATGGTACAGCCTCCTCTGTACCCAGGCTGGGTATTCATGGTGCACCCACAATCCTGAACAAAATATTAGCACACTGAGTACAACAATGAATCAAAAAGATTATGTACTATAGTCAAGTGGGATTTATTCTGGAAATGCAAGGTTGATACTACATTTGTAAATCAATAAATGTAATTCACCACATAAACAAATGAAGGATAAAAATTCCATGATCATATCATATCAATAGATGCAGAAAAAGCATTTGATAAAATCCAATACCCATTTATGATTAAAAAAAAAAAACAAAACCCTCAGTAAAGTGGGAATAGAGGAAACATAATTAAACACAATAAAAGCCATATGTGACAAACCCACTGCCAGCACCATACTCATTTGGCAAAAACTACAAACATTCCCCTTAAGGTCAGGAACAAGATAAGGATATCCCCTTTCATTTCTCTTATTCAACATAGTACTTGAAGTCCACAGAAGTCAGACAAGAAGAAGAAATAAAAGGCATTCAAATTGGAAAGGAAGAAGTAAAATGGTCTCTATTGGCAAATCACATGAAACTATATATAGAATCCCAAAGATTTCACCAAGAAACTACTTGAACTAATGAATGAATTCAGCAGAGTAGCAGGATACAAATTAACATCTAGAAATCAGTTGCATTTTTATATGCCAATAATGAACTAACAAAAAGGGATTCATATTACCTAATATCAAACTATACTATAAAGCCATAGTCATCAAAACAGCCTAGTACTGGCATAAAAACAGACACATAGATCAATGAAACAGACTAGAGAGCCCAGAAACCAACCCCCACCTTGATAGTCAATTAATATTCAACAAAGGAAGCAAGCACATACAATGGGCTGAAGATATTTTATTCAATAAATGGTGTTGGGGACTTCAGACCAAGATGAAAGCATAGGTAGACATGCTTCACCTCTTCACACAACCATAAGAAGGATCACAACTAATCTCAAAACACAAAAAAAAACAACCAGACCTTCCAGAAAATTGTACTGTATGGAAGTCCAACAACCAAGGATTTAAAGAAAAAATATTCATCCATATGGTTAGAAGGGACAGAGACAGGGAATCAGGGTGGAGGGGATGCAGTGTGGCAGCAACATGGTGGCAGCTGAAGACATCAGCTGTGGCTGGGGAAACAGGTGGCCTCACATTCACATGCGGCAGATAAAAGCTGGGAGGGACATCTGCGGGGCAATCCCAGCCCCAGGCCAGACCATGCAGCCCAGGGTCCCAGTGCCAGGAAAATAAAGCCTCATAGCTTCTGGCTGTGAAAATCAGAGGGGGTTGAGATGGTAAAAGAAACTGTCCATCTCTCAGGAGAGCCCCCATAGTCCTAGAATGTATGCAAGCCCACCCATTTTTGGCAACAACCACTAGCAGCTAGAGGGGTACCCATTGCATGTTGGAAGTGGGTGGAGTGACTGGAAAAGGGTGAATGATGAACAAGCAGCATTTTTTTCTCTCTGACCCCTACCCACATACAGTGCCACAAAGTGGTAAAATGGGTTGCCCTACCTGGTGAATACCTAAGGCTCTGCTCCTTACAATATAACAAGTATGCCCAGACAGGAAGTCAAAGCAGCTCTATCTAATACACAGAAAAAAGCACAGGGAGGTTGCCTAATTGAAGAGACAAAGAAATATGGCCCAAATGAAAGAACAGGTCAAAATTCCAGAAAAAGAATGAACTGAAACAGATAGCAGCCTCTCAGATGCAGAGTTCAAAATACTGGTGATAAGGATGCTTGGAGAACTTGCTGAGTATGGCAAAAACATAAGGGAAGAAATTAAGGCTACACTAAGTGAAATAAAGAAAAATTCACAGGAAATAGTGAAGAGAAGGAAGCTGGGGTTTAAATCAATGAATTGGAACATAAGGAAGAAATAAACAGTCAACCAGTACAGATTCAAGAAATAAGAATTAAAAATAAGAGAGAGAGAGAGAATAAGAAGACTCTGGGACTTCTCCAAAGTGTCAACAGCCAAATCATAGAGATGCCAGAAGGAGAAGAGAAAGAGAAAGAAATTGAAGACATATTTGAAAAAAATAATGAAAGAAAACTTTCCTAATTTGGCAAAGGAAATAGACATAGAAGTCCAAGAAGTACAGAGAGTCCCAGACAAGCTAGACTCAATGAGAACTGCACCAAAACATACCATAATTAAAATGCCAAAGGTTAAAGATAAAGACTCTTAAAAGCAGCAAGAGAAAAGCAAAGAGTTAGCTACAAAGGGGTTCCCATATAACTGTCAGCTGATTTCTCAAAGGAATTTTGGAGGCAAAAATTATTCAAACAAATGAAAAGCAAGGACCTACAACCAAGATTACTCTAGCTAGCAAAGTTATCATTTAGAATGGAAGAGCAGATCAGGGGCTTTCCAGACAAGGTAAAGTTAAAGGCTTTCATCATCACCAAGCCCTCATACATATGAAATGTCAAAGGGGCTTACTTAAGGAAAAATAAGATCAAAACTATGAACATCAAAATGACAGTAACTCACAACTATCAATAACTGAATTTAAATAATAAAAACAAACTAAGCAAACAACTAGAACAGGAGCAGAGTCATAGATATGGAGACCATATGAAGGGTTATCAGCAGGGTGTGGGAAAGGAGAGAATTGGGGAAAAGCAAGGATTAAGAAACATAATTGGGACCTGGCTGGTGGCACAGTGGATAGGGTGCTGGCCTGTGAACCCAAGGGTTGCTGGTTCAATTCCCAGCCAGGACACATGACCAGGTTGCACTCGGGTCTCTAGCCAGGTCTATGGCTGGAGGCAGGTGAAAGGTAACCATAAATTGATGTCTCCTTCCCTCTCTGTCTCTCTCCCTTCCCCCTCTCTCTAAAAAAAATAATAAACTCTTAAAAAAAAAACAAAAAAACAGAAGCATAATTGGTAGGTACAAAATAGACAGATGTTAAGAATAGTAAAGAAAATGGAAAAGCCAAAGAACTTATATGTATGACCCATGACCATGAACTAAGAGGGGGGATTGCTGGAGGCAAGGGGGGATTCTGGGTGGAAGGGGACAAAATGGAAAATGGGGATAATCTTAATAGCATAATTAACTAAATATACTTTAAAAGTTTTAAAATGGTGTTGGGAAAATGGGACAGATACTTGCAGAAAAATGAAACTAGACCACATTCTTACTCCACACACAAGAATAAATTCAAATTGGATTAAGAATTTAAATGTTAGACCCAAAACCTTAAAAATCCTAGAAGAAAATATAGGCAGCAAAACCTCCAACATAGCTCATATCAGTATATCTCCCCAAACAAGGGAAACAACAGAAAACAAACAAATGGGAGTAAATCAAACTAAGAAGTTTTTGCACAGCAAAGGAAAATGTCAACTAATAAGTCAATTCACAGAGTGGGAGAACATATTCTCCATTATATCTGATAAGGCGTTACTGTACAGAATGTATAAAGAACTTACAAAACTTAACATCAAAACTAGCAAACTAATTTAAAATTGGGCGAGGGACCTGAATAGACACTTCTCCAAAGAGTACATAGAGATAGCCAATAGACATATGAAAAAATATTCAATGTCACTCATCATCAGAGAAATGCAAATTAAAACCACAATAAGATGTCATTTCACACCTGTCAGAATGGGTATCATCATTAAATCAAAAAACAAGTGTTGGCAAAGATGTGGATAAAGGGGAACATTTCTGCACTGTTGCTAGGAATGCAGAATGGTGCAACCAGTATGGAAAACGGTATGGAGATACCTCAAAAAATTTTAAATGGATCTGCCATTTGTTCCAGCAATCCCACTTCTGGGACTATATCCAAAGGAACCCCAAACAGTAGTTAGAAACGACATAAGCACCTCCATGTTCATTGGAGCATTATTTACAATTACCAAAATATGGAAACAGCCCAAGTTTACATCAGTAGAGGAGTGGATAAAACAACTATGGGACATTTACCAAATGGAATAGTACTTAGCTATAAAAAGTTTATCTTTTGTGACAGTATGGATGAACCTGGAAAATATTATGCTAAGTGAAATAAGCCAGTCTGAGAAAGGCAAATTCTATGTGGTTTCACTCATATGTGGAATCTAATGAACAAACTGAACTAACAAGCGAAATAGAGACAGATGCTTAGATAGAGAGCAGGATAACAGGTAAGGTGATGATGGGGGCAGAGGTCAAGGGCTTGAGCAAAAAGGAAAAAGGATCTTGGACATGGACAAAAGTGTGGTTATTGTGGTGTGGGAGAAGGTGCATAAGGGGTGTAAATTAATGGGAAGAAATACAATAACAATATAAGTAAATGTCCCCTGGCTGTTGTGGCTCAGTGAATTGAGTGCTGGCCTATGAACCACTAGGTTGCCAGTTCAATTCCCAGTCAGGGCACATGCCTGCATTCTGGTCCAGGTCCCAGATTTCTGATGGTTCTGAAAGAAGGTTGTTCTATAGTTTAGTTATAATTTTGATGTGGTGGTGCGGGGAGAGCCATGTTTACCTCTGCTGCCATCTTTACCCCTCCTGGGCTCTTTTCTTAAATCTTAGAGAGAAGATAGGGCTGTGTATGTTTAAGCAAATTAGAAATCCAGTATAAATATGTAGTTTCCATTATTAAGCAGTGAGCAGTAGGTTTTGATTGGGATTGGAATTGTTATGCTGTTTTTGCTTTGACTAGTGAAAATACTACTGTTCATCAAACTCACCTTTTTCCAATATTGCATCTTAAAAGGGGAATTATTTTAATTACCGTAGCACACAATTAATTTAATGACAAGTAAAGGTGTAAAAATGAAAATGAGCAAGAAAATCTTTTCTTTTTTTAGAAAATCTTTTCTTAACAGTTGAGGTGACAGTGTCAACCAATTAGAATTTTATTACCTTCTTCATAAAAGAAGACTTTAAGCATTTCTAGCCATTGTGTTCATATAGCATTAATCCATCATAGAATAAATTGAGACCATGGATGTGTGTGTACATATGTGTATTTAAAAATAATTTTAGAGTCACAGGAATTTGCAAAGAAATGTACAGGGAAGTCTCTTTTTTTTTTTTTTTTTTTTTAGTTTGCCACATTTTTTTCAGGTTTAATTTAACTGAAATTTTTATGAGAATCAAATGGTTTTGAACATATCAAATTGTAACAAAGTGTTTGCCATTGTGTGTTTAGATTTTTCCTCTCATACTTCCTTGGCCTTGTTTTTTTTGTTTTTTTTGTTTTTTTCTTTTTCTTTTTCTTTCAATTTTATTGTTGCTGTATTACATCCATCCCTTTTTTGCTCCCCTCTGTCCCCCTCCCCACCCACCCTTTCCCCCCAAAGTCAATCCCACCTGTTGTCCATGTCCATGGTTCCTTTATACTAGGTTCTTGTCTAAGCTGCTCCCCTTCTTTGCCTCTGCCTCCCCCCTCCCCCCAACCCCTTTCCCCCTGACCACTGCA
>PVIW01009646.1:0-50359 GCA_004026585.1 Noctilio leporinus | reverse complement strand
TGAGCAAAACTAACAACAAGCAAAACAGAACCAAGTATATGAATACAAGGAATAAGACTGCAGTGGTCAGGGGGAAAGGGGTTGGGGGGAGGGGGGAGGCAGAGGCAAGAAAGGGGAGCAGCTTAGACAAGAACCTAGTATAAAGGAACCATGGACATGGACAACAGGTGGGATTGACTTTGGGGGGAATGGGTAGGTGGGGAGGGGGACAGAGGGGAGCAAAAAGGGGATGGATGTAATACAACAACAATAAAATTTAAAAAAAATAAAGTTAAACAATCTAGGCAAAAAAAAAAAAAAAATTAAGGGTCCTCACCCCACACTGTCTGAAAAAGTGCTTCGATATGTCAGGATATATTTGTAATAAGAAGAATACTTGGAAATAATATGTTATGTAAATTAGGATTCTGAAATATAATTCACATTATATATATCCTATAACTGAGTTTAATGTTCATACATGTTTAATTTTAGACTAATGGTTTCTTTGGTAGGTAAACATATTTGTCACATTCAAGCATGAAAATAAAGAATGTTGATCATAGTCTAGTTATGGATGCTAACACTAGAAAATAATTTATGACTGTAGAATGTATCAAATAGTTAGAAAATTCTTCTCTTGTCAACAGAAAGTACTTCTGTCTCTTTTAATTGGGTCTTGGTAAGTGGGATGCAAATAGAGGCTTTTAAAAATCCATAGCATCTCATCTAAATGTTTGTGAACTCTCAAAGCAAGCAAAATTGAAATGCTTTTATTAAATTTTGTGTGATGCTTAAGATTTCATTTACCCTATCACTTGTTTCAAAATTCCCAGCCTCAAAAAGTATTTAGTTTTAGATCTTAAAATTATTACTGAGAAGAGGAGAAAAAAAACATTTTGTTTCCCTTATGTTATCAGGCACAAAAAAGTTCCAGCAACAGTACAGGAATATAGAAAGATAGTCAAATCTCTGTCCATGCTAAACTCAAAAATACCTTCTCTCTGAGCCAGGACAGTTGACTTCTTTTGTATGACAACCGGTCAAAGTCTTAGAAAATCTGTGGTGCTTATGTCTAAGTAACCTTTCTGAAATTTTTTTCAGTAACCAGCAGCTTTAATCAACTACAATGTGATCCAAAAGGCAAACGGCAAATTAGCAATGAGCCTGAATATGGTAAGGAGGACAGGATATGAGGACAGGTAGCCTTTGTTCTGGAGCCAGTTAGTTGCATGTCCTTAAGGAAGTTATTTACCTATTAGGTTCACTGTCTTCTCATCTGTTAAGTGACCTCTGAGGTTCCTTTTACCTCAGCAATGCTATGATATAAAGTAATTACCCACAAGCAACATTTTTTGCATTTTTTTCTGTGTTAAAGCTGGGCACATTGTTCCAGGAACCTCTGTTACTGAAATAACATAATCTGAATCTACTTCTGTCCATTTTCACTACTATTATTGTTTGAAACACCATCTCTTATGTGAATAATTTATTGGTCTTCTGTTTTCACTGTTACGTACATGCTTGCTTGTACACGCACATACACGAACCCCACACATAATCTATTCCTATCTGGAGGTAAGTGAGCGCTTTTAATGTATAAATCCTCTAATGGTCTCTTATTTGTTTGAATTAAAATCTCAATGCCTTAGCCTGCCTTAGAGAACTCTGCATTATCTGCCTCCCTGCCTCTCTATCTTATCCTACTCATGACCTTATTCACCATATCCACTTGCTCTAGTTTTTGTGTTTGCTTTTCCTACACATCATCTTAGGACCTTGGCATTAATATCTCCAACTGTCTGTAATTGTCTTCCCTGATCATCATGTTGCTAGGTCCTTCTTGTAATTCAGATCATAGTTTGGATGCTGTCCCCCTTGGACAGCTTTTCCTGAATTGCTATCTGCTAGTATCCTCTGTTCACTATTCATTTGATCATCCTGTTTTAGTTGCACTACAAAACTGACCATTATCAGAAATCATAATATTTTTGTAGATATTTACTTATTCACTGATTTTATTCCCACCCAACCAAAATTTTTGAGGAGATTCAGCTTATTCTTTCTATTGATGCATCACTAGAATAGTGCCAAGCCCATGGTAGGAACTAAATTACTATTTTAAAAAAATACTTTAGAGGAGAATAGAACTATGTTCCATTTGACTGAAATAATTTTTTCAGTTTTAAATGATTTTATCTTTTTAAGTATATTTTATTGATCATGCTATTACAGATGTCCCAGTTTCTTTCCCCTTTGCTCCCCTCCACCCAGGACCCCCCCCCCCGCCCTTTCCTCCCACAATCCCATCCCCCTTAGTTCAGGTGCATGGGCCATGCATATAAGTTTCCTGATTTCACTCTTTCCTATGTTATTCTTAATTTCCCCCTGGCTATCTTGTACCCACCAATTATGTTTTCTAATCTCTGAACCATTTCCTCATCTCTCCCCTTTCACACACCCCCCTCAGCTGATAACCTTCCCAATGATCCCCATACCTATGATTCTGATCCTATTCTGGTTGTTTGTTTAATTAGCTTTTGCTTCTATTTTTTTAGGTTCTGTTGTTGACAGTTGTGACTCTGCTGTCACTTTATGGTTAAAATATTAATCCTCTTTTTCTTTAACAAGTCCCTTTAACATTTCATATATTAATAGCTTGGTGATGGTGAACTCCTTTAGCTTTACCTTGTCTGGGAAGCACTTTATCTAACCTTCTATTCTGAATGGTAGCTTTGCTGGGTAGAGTAATCTTGGTTGTAGGACCTTGCTGTTCATCACTTTGAATACTTATTGCCAGGCATTTCTTGCCTGCAGAGTTTTGTTTTAGAAACCAGGTAATGATCTTATAGACACTTTTGTAAGTAACTCTTTTCTTCTCTCTTGCTATTTTTAAGATTTTATCTTTATCTTTAACCTTTGGCATTTTAGTTATGATGTGCCTTGGTGTGGTTCTGTTTTGGTCTAATTTGTTTGGGACTCTGTGCTTCCAGGACTTGTATGTCTGTTTCAAACTTTGCCAAATTTGGAAAGTTTTCCTTCATTATTTTTTCACACAAGTTTTCCATTTCTTGTTCTTCTTCTTATCTTTCTGGCACCACTATGATTTGGATGTTGGTACATTTCAAGTCATCCCAGAGGTTTATAAGCCTCTCCTTTTTTCCCATTTCTTATTTTCTCATTCTGTACTCATTGACTGTTTATTTCTTCCTTAAGTCCTAAATTATTTATTTGAACCCCAATTTCCTTCTCTTTACCATTGGTTTTGAGTGGATTTCTCCTCATTTCATTTAGCATAGCCTTTACTTCTTCCCTTCTGTGTTTGCTATACTCAAGCATATTTGTCAAGTCTGTGAGCATCTTTATCACTAGTGTTTTAAATTGTGTCTGTTAGGTTGGCTATCTCCTTGTTACTTAGTTCTCCCACTGGAACCTTGATCTGTTCCCTTTTTTTGAGCCATACTTCTCTGTCTCCTCAACTTGACAGGTTTCTGTGTTTGCCTCTGTGTGTTAGGTAGAGTAGTTGTGCCTGTCTGGATGAGTAGTTCTTCTTTAAATGCTTTGTTTGTTGGACTTCCATACAGCTCAGTTTTCTGTAATTTCTGGTTGCCTCTAGTTTTGTGGTAGATGTATCCTATCTTAATTGCAGAGGGAGATATAATGTGCCTACCTATGCTTCCATCTTCGATTCCCCTCTGATTAAAATAATTTAGTTTAGTCAACTCTGATACATGATTGGCATAATACACCCATTGATATTAGTATACATATCTCAACCTTGTTCCTTGGAGAGGCCTGAGCTAGTGAAGTCTGAATCTCAAATTTGAAATTTCTGCTATTAAGTGGGTTTAAATTAATAGAGAGAAATGCTAGTGTCAACCTAGAAGAAGTTAAAATAAAGGTGTGAGGTATCTCCTTGCAACTTACACTAATTTGCTATCTGCAAATTAACTACCCAAGAATAAACTTGATATAAAATGTATCTATTTCAGCCAGAATATTCATGTAGATATAAATGTTGTTGGTGCACACATATGTTCAGATAACTTTAGCAGTGGATGAACACAAAAATAGTTGTAATTCAAGCAAAACACAATATTAAGACATTTATCCTTGCATTAGGAATGTGTAGTCAGGTGGGCTACATTAGGCCAGGCCAAATTATAGACATGTGAATCATAAGGGAATGAGATTATAAAAACAAATCTGAATGTATGCATACAAATAAGTGGTTCTCTTCATATTGTCTTCAGAATGAGTCAGAACACCATAAAGATTTTCTACTTGTTTTTCGTAAGTAGCTAAGACAACTTAGAACATCCTAGAACAGAACAATATACTCAGAAGAAGCATTGGCAACCACTTTGCAACCCCTTCCCAAAAACGTATGCTTAACCCATGAAAAGTGATAAGATTTGCTTTTGCCTGACAACTTAACCATAAAGGAAATTCAGAAAAAGGGAGTGTTGAGAGTACATGAAAAACTTTGAGGATGATGTGAAATCTGGGGCTAGGTGGGTTGTGAAGAGGTTATGAGACTGAGGAGAGGTGCATATAAGTGGGCAAAACAGAGGGACAGAATCTGTGGACAGGGTAGAATTTGCCTGGAATGCATTCTGAGAGTGAGAATAGTGGGAAGTAAAAGTATGCTTGTCAAAGGAGCAAGACGTCAGGTGGGGCATGTGGGGTAAACCCAAATTATGAAGATGTCTTTTTTTTTTTTTTTTTTTTCCTTTCCAAACCTTCAAAGGAGTCTGGACAGGGAAAAATGAGACATTTCTGAGGATGTGCATGGCAGAGTGTAAGACTGGGGACAGACAATATAGCACTGAGGAGGTTTGGACTGCTCCCTCATCCAGTCCTTTTGGAGGCAGTAAAGGCAGTGTGGCCCTGAAGGGAGGCCAAATATAGCACACATCCTTTTTAAACATTTGCTTATTGGCTTTAATTGTAACTACTTATTTTTTAATAGACCATACATACTTATCATTTAAAATTTAGAAGGTTCAAATGAAATAATTCTCTCCTACCAACTAATGATATACATTTTTATTACCCCTATTGGGAGATATTTCAAAGAAGAAACTATATGATGGAGAACATACTGAATATTAATAATAATGTACTGTTTTGTATAATAGTTTATTCTTTCTTGTTTCAAGTTATCCAGACAACACCATAAAAAGTAGATAGGAAAGATGTCATTATATTTATTCTCCTGACCAGGAAACTGGCTCAGAGAAATGAAGTAACATGATCTAGGCTTAATAACATTTAATGGAAATATGTAGATTAAGACACAGTTTTATGGGACATGAAAGGAAAGAGTTAACACTAGCTGCAAATGAAATATCACATTCTAATTTTATCCTTGGTTTTATGAGTTCCTACAAAGCAGGAATTTTTAGATGCCTTTAGAAGCAAAAATTTTAGATCATTAGTGTGCCTGAATCATTTCTTTATAAAAATCCTGTAAAACACAATGTTCTTTTATTGAATACTAGAAAAACCACAATAATAATGGCTGTGATGCTTATGAATGAAGGGTTGGGGCCTTTGTTTCAGCTTGAATTACCTTCTGAAATTGAGCAGGAAGCCATCAACCTTGTCTGACTTCAAAGGCATCTGAAAGTGTGCCCACAGTGCTTTAAAATACTAAGTTCAAGACTGGCTCTGAATTTTAAATCCTGTCTTTCTTTTTCTCTCTGCCAACTCAACTTCTTTGTTCAGTTTCCATTTCAGGAGAAATGATGGAACAAGATAATTATTTTTTTCTGTTGGCCAGGTAATTTACCTGAATTCTTCTGGAGGCACACAGTTTGGCAAATTAAAAAAAAAAAAAAGAAAAAAAGTTAAAATCTTGACTTTACTGGAGTTTTAATTGTCAGGATTTTATCCCTTTTTATCCCTTTTTTCTATCCTATTTTTGGATACCAGTAGCATAAGTTCAGTGAAGGATTTTAAGCAGACTATAATTATAATAGTGGAAAATCTGAAATATTCAGAAAACTGGAAAGTAAAATGGCATCTTCAAGTGATAATCAAGCTTTATGATCTTTGCAAATTTTCCAGAATAAGTGCAATGAAGAATGACAAAAAGTGATAGTATATATCCCAGACAAGGACCCATTTAGTTTTGGTGTCCATTTCCAGAAATGATAGTTGAAATACTTTCTGTATAATATTGCTTGAGTCTAAATTACATACTTTTTAAGTCATTGTCTTTTAGTTACAAAGATGTAAGAATTATTCAAAGAAACCAAGTACTCCCTCAGTAAAGTACTTATAATTTAAAATATTTAAGCCCTGGCTGGTGGTTCAGCGCATAGGTACCAGCCTGCGAACCCAAAGGTCTCTGGTTCAATTCCCAGTCAGAGAACATAACCAGGTTGCAAGCCAGGTCTTTGGCCAGGTCCTTAGCTGGAGGAAGGTGAAAGGCAACCATACATTGATGCTTCTCTCCCTTTCTTCCTCCCTCCCTGCCCTTCTCTCTGAAAATAATGAATAAAATCTTTAAAATAAATAAAAATTTTAAAAATAAAATATTTAAAATTATTTCAAATATTGATTGCATTTACAAGTTTCTTCTGGGAGCAAGGAGTTTCTAAAAGGTATTATCTCATCAATCTTATTTGTTCTAATGTGATGAATAAATGGAGTATATATTTAACATCTTTTTTCATTCCACTTATGAAAAATAAAAGGTAATCAAGAGACATCATTTCTTCAAATTAGTACCTTTTGACCCAAGTAAGAGATAAAACCAAGAAACCACAAAAAATCTTTCTCTCTATGAATTACAGTTCTACCTCAAAGTAACTGAATTGCCCTGGCGAGTTACTTATCATACCCAAGCATGAGCTTTTGCTCTATAAAAATATAATAAAACCTTCTTCATAGAATTATTGGAAGCATTATAGAGCTATATACTGTATGTGAAAGTAATAATCCCATAACTGGGGATGATATCTAGATGAAACAGGGCTACGTGTTTATCAAGCTCGTACAGGGAGAGTCTCCCTATGTTAACATAATTATAAAAGTGACACCCCATTACCTTGTTGAGTAAAAGCAAGTCACAGTTCCTGTCTACACTCAAGAGGAAAGGTCACAAAAGGGTGTAAAACAAAAAGAAGGAGATCATGGTTCTGTCCTAGATTCTGCACACCACAGCACCTGATACCCAATTCACCACTTTCCTATCTTACCACCCATTTCTTTTTTATTTCAAGAACAGGAAACCATGACCCCTGCAGCCTATCAAAATCTGCTTTGTCTAGATAGTTAAACATAGCATTTTTTTAACTTTATAGAAATAAAATGGGAAAAGATAAACTACAATGGAAAATATTAAAACTAGCATTTTTTAAACAAGTCAAATTACCTTCAGCAAAATTAATAGTTAAGTAAAATTTCATAAAAATAAAAAACTTCTTTGTTTTCTCCTGTTTGTTTTTGCTCTGAGTGCTTTTTTTTTTGGAGTGTGTTCAGAAAATGATTGCAAATCTAAATTAATGAGTATAAAAGCACTCATCAAATGCAGGCACTCCAAAATAATTTCATTGAATAGCCTAGAAATGATTGTGGATTTTGTTCCCCTCAGTGTGGTTAAAAGTAGCCACCAGATCAACATGAGGCATAATGGCATTAATACAGGTATTGCTCATCCTGAGTAGTTTGGCCATGTTTGATATGCCTATCTGCATCTCAGGCCTCCAGAGTTTCTGAGAAACAGGGTCTTCTGAAGATGGTAGGGATTTTAATGATTCTAAGGCTATTGCAGCTACTGATGATGACGACAATGGTGATAGCTAACATTTACTATGTATTTACTACATGCCAGTTATTTTTAATGTTTTACATACACCATCTAATATACCCTGTAAGAAAAGAACTGTTATTAATCCTATTCTACACATGCCTAAACTGAGCCTCCGAGAAATTAAAGTCACATGGCTAGCAAATGTCAGGGCCTGGATTCTTAATCATAGAGGGGTTCAATTTTAGAGTCTCAGAACTTGGTGTGAATGGCTAGGAACTTTAAGACATAAACAAAAAGACTAAAGGTGAGCCTAAGTATTCTCCTAAAAATGTTGTAGGCCTATCTTGTTGAAGATGAATAAGAGTTGTACCTGTGGCCAAGGAATGGTGTTGGCCCTTGTTGTGACACTCATCCAATTCTAGCTGCTGGTAATGTACACCCAAGTTCCAGCAAGCTGTTTCCCCTCCTCTCAGAGCCAGGGAGCGGGCAGTGAGCAAGGGTATTCGTAAGCCACTCCACCATCACTGAGTCTTCAGTGGGATTTAGTAAGAGTCTGGCTTATCCTATGCCAAAGAGCAGAGTAGCCAGGGTAATCCCGAGATAGACTGCCCTATATTAGGTCTCCATGGGTCCTGAGGGCTGGCCCCCTTCTACCTTGTCCCATTGGCCCATAGTTTGGGTACCAAGTGTACCTTTGTTCCCTCAGGCTTTAGCCTCTCAACTTGATCCCAATGTCAGATGCAGTTAATAGAAGAAGCATACCAGTAGCTAGAACATCCAAATGTCCACATTTTGATGAAGAATGAGTCCATCCTTATCACAAAATATGCATCTTATTAAATTAAGCTGGACAGAGAAAGACTAGCTGGTAACATTCCAGATGCTTCATATTGGTCAGATGTGGTGAGGGTAGGCTGAGCAGGAGAAATTAATGGTCCGTGACAAGAAGGCAAGAACATAGGTGTCATACAGCTATAAAGTAAGAATGAAGGATCATTATCTTACAATTTTGTCACCAGAAATTATTCCCAACCTGATGCAGAGGATTTATATATTGATGAGGAGTCACAAGCAGAGTTTTTATGTGGGCAGTCTGTAGGAGACTTCAAGAAGACCCAATTATATCTCACAAACTAAAACTTATTTTCAAACATTTACATTTTGTTCTATTTTGATGTTAACTCTTTCAAGAATGCATGCTATAGAGCTCTACAGAAATTTATCTGAAAGTGCAGAACAACAGAATTTAGTTAAGTCACTATTCTGAAATGTCTAACCTGTTTCCTTTTAAACACTGGCAATTTGTTTCATTGACTTGTCCCATCATACTCACGCCCTAAATGTAACAGAAACACCCCAAACATCCAGGACAAGGGGCTAGTGGAGACTCTGTCCAGGAATTGCATTGTAGAAGTGAATCTCCAGACACTTGAACATGCAAAGAGACCTTCTCTACACTACTGCTTACACCTACTTCCTCATCCATATAGATAAACACCACAGAAAAACTTTCTGGGGCTACCTAGTAATGTAGCACTCAGTGAAACCTTATGCATTATTGGCAATTTTGGCATAGGTTTTCTGTATCCACCTATATTTTCTATATCAACACACTTATCACTTTTTTAAATAAGGAAATACAGGCCCTGGATGGTGGCACAGTGGATAAGGCACCAGCCTGCTAACCCAAAGGTTGCTGATTTGATTTCCAGCCAGGGCACATGCCCTTTGAGTTGCAAGCCAGGTCTCCAGCCATGTAGCTGGAGGCAGGTGAAAGGCAACCATACATTGATGTTTTTCTCCCTCTCTGCCTCTCTCCTTTCCCATCTCTGTAAAAATAATAAGTAAAATCTTTAAAAAAATTAATTAATAAGGAGGTACATAGGTCTATACCCTCCATCCTCAAATTTATGCATCTTAATGGCTAATTACTATTCCTTCTTGCCTTTTTTTAAGGTCCAGGAGCACTATTTATGATTTTAAAAAGAGTGCTATGCATAAAAAAAGACTTTAATAAATGCTTGTTGCATTGAGCCGATAAGGAAATAGCAGCTGAGCTGACTTATTCAATGATATGGCCCCTCTCTTGGCCCTGTTCACACAAGACCTTAAACAGGTGACAGATGGGGATGCTATAGGAGAGGGTACACTGGCTACATTAGAATGAGTTACAGTGAGAAATCAGTAAGAACTTTGTGGTTTTACTGTCTATTGCCTAGTAGGCACTATGTTAAGCTTTTCAAATTTAGTTATTTCATTTAATCCCTATCACTACCCTTTGAGGTATGAAAGAGGAAGAGATTTGGGGAAGTTAAGTGGCACGGAGTCAGATATTTACGCTGTTAGATGTGCTCAGACCCCAAGGCCATGCTATTTCCATTAGACCAAGGTGTCGCTTCTTTCATTTTATCCTTTGCTACACAGTCATGTCATCCTACTAAAGATAAAGATCCTGCTCCTACAACATTTGCACCATTGTGAATGAGAGGCAACTACCTTGAACCTAGTAAATTCTGGGAGTCTATCACTGAGATTAAAATGGGTGGAACTTCAGTTTCTCAGCTCTATACACTGAGTTCTGAGGAAAAGAGCATGATATACATGAATTGAGCCTCAGATATCCAGATTTTCTTTTTTGTTATATCACTAGGAAAAATAAATAATTTTGAGATGCTGATGACTAAAGTAAAATCAAATTTCAATCATGCTCTGGAAGAAATGTTAGTCAAATAGAAAAATTTCATATTTCAATGTTTGCTGTAACCATCCAGCTACCATTAAAAGAGACTAGAAATAATAGCTTTAAAATGAGTATTTTATTTAAACAATTAATTGTAGCCAGCCAAGACGGAGTGCTGAAACACTTCATTTTTATGCAAAATTCCATTTGATAATTATCATGATTAATCTAGTGTATCTCTTGTAGGAATCATTAGATTTTGATGATGTTCTTTTCTATTGATGTTATCACTTAATTAATCAGCTTATTTGAATTACCTTTAGGGCTATTTACACCTTTGTTTTGAAAATAAAGAAGTATTCTTTAGAACCTCTTGTTATTATCTTGATAATACACTTCAGAATTCTGGCATCATATAAAACAATCATGAGTAATTTTTTTATGCCAATAGAAATAAGGAGTTTTGTTCAACCATAAGTATACAATTCTGCCTACCATTTAGTAAGAGATGCCAATGAAATAAATAAAAATACATAAATAACTGGTAAAAATATATTTGACTAAGAAAAATGCTACTTGTTCATTCTTTTATCCTTAAAAATTTAGTTGAAGTGGGGGGACAGAGGGGAGCAAAAAGGGGATGGATGTAATACAACAACAATAAAATTTAAAAAAAAAAAAAAAAAAAAAAAAAAAAATTTAGTTGAAAATTTTCTAAAAAAGAAACAGATTATTAATTTGCATTATCAAGTCTAGTTAACTATTTAAAGCATGATTTCATGACCTATGAGTGTCGCTTCCCTCAGTACTATTTACTACATAGACAATGTTCAACTTTTGCCCATATTATTAAGAAAAAATAGATTATAAGTTATGTCATATTTTTCTGTTTCAAGTAGGGGACTCTGTGAGCTTGACTGAAGGCTCAATGTCATAAATTACTGATGATCTGTTCAAAGGAAGGAATATAGTTAAAGTTTGAAATGTTTTTAAATAGTAAAACACATTTTAGTTAATGCATTTAAACAATAAATGCACTTTCTAAATTTTTCAAAACCCAGTATTAATGTATTGTACTTACTGATTAAGTAATTAAAATTCTAGTACAAATATGTATGTGTGTGTGTGTGTGTGTGTGTGTGTGTACATATATATAATCTTCTGGTTCACAATTTGTGTTATTTCTATTTCCCCTTAGTATGCTATCTAAAAAAAAAAGCCAGAAAAATATTTTCTTAACAAAGTTGCTTTCTGTAATTGAAACATAGAAAGACTGTCTTTCTAAGGTACTTGATGGTTCAAGTGCCTTACCTTTGTCAAAAATCCCCTATAGCAAGGAGACCATTCACTTTTCTATGATTAGCTAAGAGCAGTAATCAACTTGAATCGACCTTTCAAGACATTAAAAGTCATTTCCGTAGCTCTACTAAGGACTTTAGCTCTGGCAGTTTGGACAGCAAGAACCTCATATCTTTTCTTATCACACATCTTTTTTTCATTGTTTCCATTTTAATGAGAATTTTTACAGAAGCCTAGAAGAAAAGAGGAAACACAATGGAGAGCCATAGATTCTGGTGAAGATGCTAAAATGTTGGGGAGGTGGCAAGTGTAGAAAGCAGGGTGGAAGATAGTAGTTATGCTGGGGGTTACCTAGAAATACATACATTTTTTGAAGCTGAGGAACAAACCCGTTATTTGGAAACCATGATTCTTTGTAAGTGATGTGTCAAGCTGTGCATCAAAAAATGGACAACTTCCCAATGCCAATGAGAATAAAATTGAGAATTTCTGTTCTATATGTGCTTTTCGTATATTTAATGGTTAATCAAGGCCTGACATGAAGTGAAGAAGAAAAAAAAAAAAAAAAAAAAAAACAAGCATCACACCCCATACTAGATATGAGACCTGCTGGGTAATCAATAAATAAAGTTCCCTTTGCCCTTCATTGAGACAGGCCAATTTAACACTTGTATTTGTATAAAACTCTTTCTGTGGTTATAAAAGCTTCTTCTTTCTTTGAATAAATAAATATTGGTAGAAACCAAACATTTTAAAGTCAAATAGATGTGAGTCCAGGTGTCAGTTCTGTTCTCACTGGCTGTGCAGCCTTGTGCAAAGTGGTTGATATCTCTGAATCCTGGATTCCTGTGTGTAAAATTAGAGTAAAAGTCCAGCCATAAGAATCTATTATCCATAGGCACTGGCCTGTGAACCCAAAGGTCGCTGGTTCAATTTCCAGTCAGTGCACATAACCAGGTTGCAAGCCAAGCCTCCAGCTAGGTCCATAGGTGGAGGGAGGCAGATAAAAGGCAACCATTCATTGATGTTTCTCTCCTTTTCTCCCTCCCTTCCTGCCCTTCTCTCTAGGAATAATAAATAAATCTTAAAAAAAAAAAAAAAAAAAAAGGAATTATCCAGCATAAGGACCAGCAATCAAACAGTTAAAGATACAGGTTTTGGTGCACTTTATGATGCTTTTGACATCATCGTAAGCATTAGGGACACTGAGGTGAAGCATATAGACTAGATCTTGCTCTTAGAAGTTTATATATTGGTAAGCAGGTTCAATAAGTGATAGCATTTATTCATTTATCCCATGAAAGGTGCTATAGTGTGAAGAGAATTGCTGTATAGTATATCTGCCTTGTAGAGCCTGTGGTGATTCAAGAAATACTTGAAGAAAGAAATGAATATGAGACAAAAAAAAAAAAAAAAAACCCAGCAGCAGAGCATACTATTGTAGAAATCAAGGAAAGGGGCAAAATCAGGACCTCAGTTAAAGCATCAATAGAACTAGGAGAGAAAACTCTCCCCATATTCTGCCCTTTATTGTGGAAACACGTAAGGACAATCAAGATAAGATGCAGCAGGCAACCACAAATGAACTGCTTGCACAAGGATCACTTTGTTTCAATTCTCTAAAAGATTTTGAAGAAAAATAATTAAATGTAACCATAAATGTGTGTGTGGTGTGTGTGTTTGTGTGAATATTTATGTATAGCCCTATATGGGTATTAGAGCCTATATTTTTATTTACAGTGTGATCATGTGTTTGGTGTGCTTATAAATTTTTGCAAGAATTGTATTAAGGAAAATGAAGAGATGCCCTTAGTTACTTTTGTCACGTTTTTTCTTTATGATCTCTCATGATGCATAGGTGTTACCCATCACATATGCTACCATATCCTTTGTAAATTGGCCTCACTCTCTCCTTTGCATTTAGTCTCTGCTGTCAGGTGCTTGCTCATTCTTTTGGGATGAGGGGAGTGCAATGGTATTGTTGTGCAAAAACTCTTCTACTCAGCATTCCTTCTGCTGCTTTACAGCATCAGATGGCAAGATCATCATCCATGTTGCAGCAGGGGTTACTATTTCTCTTCAGTCAGGAGACAGTCTAACGTACTGAGATTATCATCATACATATGGCTTTTGGGTACGGTTTACAAAACATACTCCTAAAAGAAAGATAATGATAGATGATAATGCATTTATTTATCTATTTAGCATACTCCTCCTCATCTGAGTGCCAGATCTCTCTGCTTTATTAAATTCCTTCTTTGGGCCCTAAGACCAAATTGTTTACATGAGTCTCTGCAATGCCCATTATCTTCTTCCTTATAAATGGCCATTTGTCTTAGCTGCCTTAGAAGGCAGTAGTCTCTTAGGTCCTGCAAGAGTGAGTTTGACTTCTTTACTTAAAAGGGCTCTTGTATTGTCCTTAAATTTTCATCTGAGAAACTAAGCAGACCTCATGCACCTGATATAACTATGTCTCACTCCCCTACTTGAAACACAATTTATTTGTAGACAGCAAAAGTTAGAACTGTGGAAAGAAGCACACAACAAACAAAACAAACAACAAACAGAACAAAACTGAGACCTAAACTCTATGGGATGAAGACTTGCATTCAGAGCATCCCATGTTGATATTCAACTATTGTTTATTGGGCCTGGTGTGCTGCCTGGCACAGAATGAGAGCTTAATGAATATCTGCTGAGGGAATGGATAGATAGATGTTCATGGCTAAAAGAGAGAGATATGAAATCATAAATGTAATCTTTAATGCTATGAAAATGGGAAGTTTTCTCTTGATGCCACATTTCAGATACTTCTCTAGAGATTATGTTGCAAATTTCTATCCAAACAGTGACAGGTTTAAGGGCTCTGCTCTAATAAGCCCTGTTTCCTTTCACGTATTAAGGATCCCTGATGTCAGGGGAGTAAACCCTGCTCCTTTTCCAACAAAACTTGGAGTAGATCTTGAGTGTAAGATTCTGAGCTTCAAAGAGTGTACTAATGTTGCTTACTAATCAAAATCAGATTTCTTTGGGCTCTTTACTAGGCATTTTAGTTATGTATTTGCTTGTTATCTTTGAAACTCTTAACATTTTTAAGAGTTTATTTGATCAAAAATCTATTGAAGTTGGACAATGCCAAACTGAAAATGGCTAGGAGCACCCCACAAACAGAAGCTAGGGGAAATATTTTTATACAGAAAAAGCAGAAGCAAAACAAGGAAATTATTTGATTGGCTGTAGTTTAACAGCTTACTTGGATAAGGTTAGTTGACTGTTAGTAATTGGTTGTCCTTCGGTTTTGATTTCTTAATTTTGAGGCATTTATAGATTAGGGTTTGGGTTTCCTTACACAGGCTACTAAGGTATTAAACTTCCTCAATCTAATTGTTCCCTTCTCTAATTAATTTTAAAATATTAACCCTGCAGAAATTTTGGAAGTACAAGAAGTTATAATATCACCTTAACCCAATAATGAATGACTTTTTAATTTATCTTTTTGGTCTTTTTTTCCATAACCTTAAAGAATTTGTGATTACTGCATTTATAGTTTATATATCACCCAGCACTCTGCTTTTTTAAAGTTAATTTTCTATCATTAGCATTTTATGTTGTTAAATGGGCTCCATAGTTGTAGCTAATTCTGCAACACCTGATATAACCACATTGATTGATGTCATTTTCAACAGCAGCTCTGTGTGTGTGTGTGTGTGTGTGTGTGTGTGTGTGTGTGCGGACATAGCCTATTACTTAAATAATAGCTCCTCAACTATTTAAAAATCAAACATTAAGCAACCTCATCTACAACAAAATAGATGTTAAAACCAAGAAGAAAACAAACCAAAAAGGACTTTCTGTAGCCAAATTAGATGACACAAAGTTCATGAACCTTAATCATATTATGTTTTATCACTCATTGAGAATTTATTACTCTTATTCAATGTGATTTCTAACATAGTTGTTATTAATATTGATGTTAGGATTAATATTGATATTGACAAGACTAGGATCTACTAGCCCAAAGGGAAAGAAACAGTAAAATTATTGAAACAAGCATAAAACCTCAGTTGAGAAGGGCAATCTCAGGCCATCTAGTACAGGAGAAAATTAATGAAACACATCTCAAAACATGTCAATGGCACAGTATCATGGTAGTAAACTATTTAAAATATGCTACTTTATATTCAGCATACTATGTGTCCAAAGGCAGAGAAATAGCTAATATATTTGAAGATATTTCCAATCTAAAATTATTTTTTTGAAAATTAATATGTGGGTTTAAAGGAACATACAACATTCCTCAAAATTTACCCCTTTAAAATAATCTATTCCTCAATGACACCACTTAACTGAGATTTTTAGATTATTCGCTATTTCCTATATGACACCTTTTATTTGAACTTCGCTGTATTTCCTTATCCTGATGTGAATAGGAGAACATTTTCTGGAAACAACAGATGGTCATTAGATGATCCTAGAATTAAACATTATATACATAAGGGAGAAGAGTATGAGGTATAATCCATAATAGTTAAATGTTATCCTTATGGCAATGAACCTGGATTTTCATCAATCCATGTATATACTACAGGCTGGGCAATAGCTCATGTTGGTTATGAACAAAGTAGAGCTAACCAAACCACATGGAGAGCAGGCCTCCTATTAACATCTCTACCTTTAACTAGCAGAAAGGGTCAACCGCCAATGGAAGATCGAGATATGTCAATTTCCTCTGTTTATATTCTTACAAATATACAGGTAACCCCCATATTAACACAGTTGTTAGGTTACTAAAAAAATGTCATGTTATGTGAATTTGTGTTATACAAAACAAAGACCTAATACAAAAAAGGGAGTTAGGTTCCAAAAATAAAAAAAACATACTACTACATATTTTTTTACACTTTTATAATTAAGAGAAATATCTTTATTAAAGCAAGTTTCACCAAAGGTATAACATGATAATATGTATTAAATAATGTTTTCTTCAACATCACTACTAAGCACCATTAACCAAGGGTGTTTTCTTTTGATAAGATACCTTCATCCTCTGAACTTTCTTCAGGGTTATCTTGACTTCTGTCCCATACTTTTGTCAAAAAAAAAAAAAAAAATCTGTTATTTCAGATTACTTTCTTTAACTGAGAGAGCTTTATAAATTTTGTTAATTTCAAGTGCAGTATCTTTTGCTCTTATTTTTTTTATTGTTGTTATATTATATTCATCTCATTTCCCCCCCTCTGCTCTCCCCTTCCCCATCTTCCTTATATCACCCTCTTTTGCTCCTGAAAGCTCTTATTATGTTCTGTGTTGTTCAGGGATTCCCTAATTCTCAAACTGTGTTAGAAGAAACTGTGTTCTAGAATGCCATGTTGTACAACAGTTTTCCCTAATTCTCTAACTGTATTAGAGCAAAACCATGTTATATACGTGCCATATTATATAGGGGTTACCTGTGCATATACCAACTCTATCCCAAAAGTTTTGGCTGCGTAAACTGTTTTGGTTATATTGACACTGGCTTGATACTTTTGGGACAGACTTTGTATCTATGTACATATATATTAAATATACAAGATTTTTCATAAAAGTAAGTAAGGGCAGTTATCTCATTTTTCTTGTCTCCTCTTATCTTCTTTCCCAAACTTTTTAAGGTTCCACTGGTCTAAATCAAGGCCCCAATTCATTTCTACTAAAAATCTGGTGCAACTGGTAGGGAAGGTCTTTTGGAAACCTAGTAGCAGTTCATTTAGAAGAGGGGGAGGTGGCAGTCTGATAAACAGTTTCTCAAGAAAATTGGTTTGCGACATGTCTCTAGATTATTTCACTTTAAATGATATTTAATAGCTTTCTCTTCCTCGTCCTGATAAACATCTCAGTGTAACTAATCACTTGGAAAGCAAAACATAAGTTTGAGCAGAAATGAGGAAAATAGCTAGATTTCTGGTTCTAAACTTATTTTCAAATGGTTTTCTGCTGTCAGAGAACATGAACTCCCCAGAGAAAAAAAATTCTCCTCAATTTAAAGGCAGCACTTTTTTAAAGTGATTTAAGAATCTGGATAAACAGCTGAAAAATCAAAAGACATTCACTAGAACCACTAAAATACCAAGGAAATTGAGACTTTTTCTCTGGCTTTTCTCAAAGCTCATTTACTGTGACTGCCTCTAATTATCAATGATTATTCTAGCTAGGATTTCAAAGACAGGAAATATTCTTCTTTGCTACAACTCCAATTACTTCGGAGATGGTGCCTAATTCGTTCTTCACAATGCAACTCCCTGTAAAGGTGATGGGGTGCCTCCTCTCCCCAGCAGCAAGTCCCGTTGTGGCAGGAAGTCCCTGGTGTGGCAGTGCTGGGACTGCTGAGTTAACAGCGACTGTTTCTCCGGTTTATGAGCAATAACAGAAGCTCCCTGGGAGTGTACGAGGGAATGAGCCAATTAGGAAGGTCTTGCCCCATTACTGGCATTTCTGAAAGATTTAACAGCAAAGCCTCAGTGTAAAGCACTTAGGTTTCTGAATGGATAGGTCCCATGTAGGGGATCCCGTCTGCCAAACCTACAGGCACTTCCCTGAAAGAACACATGCACCCGAAAAGATGAGATGCCTGAGACTGGGGGGGAGGGAGAGTGAAGAGGGTGATGAGTAGTCTGCAACCTCCAGCAAAGAGGGGCTGCAGGCAAAACTCAATGAAAGACATGGATCACAGGTTAGATCTAGAGGAAAGGATATAATGAACAGCACACATAATTGCAGCTAACAACCTGGAGCATGAGATAGGAGCCGTAGCCTGCAGATGCCTAGAAATAAGGGGTGAAGTTTCCAACAAGGCCAGGGAGACACCACATGTGCAGGAAGGGCAGGAGCCCGTGAATTTTGACATTTTGCTGTTACTGTGATTCCATTGCTGTGTCTGAGGCAGTGAGCCTGGCATTGTTCATAGTTTGCCAGCTATGACACCAACACTTACATTCATAAGTATCAAGTTCTGTGCAGTGTTTCTGGTTTTCCATTCCCCAGGTAATCAGGGAATAATGGTGAAAAGGTCCTCCTTCATCTGTCCCCAGGACTTCAAGGGGGCACAGAATACATATTTATTCAAAATGAAGTGAGTAGACTGCTTAGGGTCATTGGTTTTTCCCTAGTGACTTCAGTCTGTAAAAATCAGTGCCTACTTCTTTTTCCTGGGCTGGCATTGGAAGCTGGAAGGTTTCTTGTCCTCTGCGACTCATTTCCCAGCATGTCATGGGATTTGACTAAAACTTGGAAGAGTCAAAATTTTCCTTTGTCCTTTGCCTCAGTCATATTTTACCTCTTTATCTCTACTCCCTATTCTTATTCCCAAGCCTACCCATATTGGAATTTTACCCTCCTTCACAACTTCCAGGAAGCTACTAGAATAATAATATAGTTGACCATTGAACAACACAGGTTCGCACTGCTCCAGTGCACCTATATGCAGATTTTTTTCAATAACTAAGAAACAGTACTATAAATGTATTTTATGTTCCTTATGCTCTTTGTAATAATGTCTTTTCCTTAGCTTACTTTATTGTAAGAATACAGTATATAATATATATAGCAAATATATGTTAATTAACTATGTAATTAGTAAGGATTCCAGTCAACAGTAAGCTCTTACCAATTAAGTTTGGGGGAAGTCAAAAGTTATATGTGGATTTTTGACTGTGTAACGAGTCACTATTTCTAACCCCTCATTGTTCAAGGGTCAACTATAGTCACTGCTGCCCTAGCCTGATAACCACCTCGCCCTCCACTGCATTCACTGAAGTTACTGCTAATGGTAGCTATACTCCTTTCCACCAAGTCAGATGTACATGCAAAATCCCTCTCAACCTGTGCTCCCAGCAGCCTTCACTAGTAAACCGACTTTGTACATGAAATGAAATGGATTTGCTATTCCCTTTATATGATATTGCCTGGAGAAGGGAACTTTACTTGTCATTTGTCCTTAATTTATCAAAACAAAGAAATTACTTTCTATCCCAATTGGTTCTTCGAGGGTCCACATGCCTCATTCAATATTCAAGTTAGTTTCATGAACTCCCCAGAGAAAAAAAATTCTCCTCAATTTAAAGGCAGCAATTTTTTTAGTGAATAGCTATAACAAAGTACTAAAAACTGACTGGCTTAAAATCATACCACTGTATTATCTCACAGCTCTGGAGGCCAGATGTCTGAATTCAAGGTGTCAGCAGAGGCATACTCTAGGGGACAGCTCTAGAGGAATGTCCTCCCTTGTCATTCATCTTCTGATGTTCACCAACAACCCTTAGTGTTCCTTGGATTGTTGATACTCCAGTCTCATGGTGGTCTTGCCTCTGTGCATGTGTGTGTCTTAATTTCCCCTTCTTATGAAGACACATTGGACTTGAGCCTACTCCAATGACCTCATATTACATTTCTTAAATCTGAAAGATTCTAGTTCCAAATAAAGTCATACTTCCAAGTACTAGAATTTAGGGCTTTGACATTTCTTCTTTGGGGGACATAGTTAAACCCACAGCAATATTCCAATGTCCTGTTTTAATACATTCATGTAGTGTATATTATTATTTCTTATATTATGAAAGTTCATGTATTCACACAACATGGATGGAACTGGAGAGTGTTATGCTTAGTGAAATAAGCCAGTCAGTGAAAGACAAATACCATATGATCTCACCCATTACAGGAGACTAATCAACAAAACAAACAAACGAGCAAAACAGAACCAAAGACATGAATACAAGGAACAGATCTTCAGTGTGCAGAGGGAGAAGGAGGAAAAGAAAGGGAGCAGTTTAGTCAAGGAACCAGCATGGATGACCCATGGACATGGAAAACAAGTGGGATTGACTGTGGGGGTGGATAAGAAGGGTGGGGAAGGGGAGAGCAGTGGGGGTGGGGTGGGGATGGGGTAAATGTAATACAACAACAATAATTTTGAAAACTAAAAATGAAAACAAACAAAAAATAATTTTACCTCACCCAGTCTGAATGGACTGATCAACAAGAATACCTACCAGAAAAGTAAGTACTGAGTGAGAGATACAAAGAGTATCACATGCAGCTTTGGACTTTAACTAGCCTATTTGAACTGATGCACAGGAGATATCACATAGATGAAGATTTAAATAACAATCTAGCACATTTAATAAGGTAATACAAGGAAATATAGTACTGTTGAGACTAGCAGTGGGTTGTGATGGTATCAGAAGACATAATTGCAAGGGAATCCAAGAACACCCAAATCTAGTGGGGCAAGTTTTCTGTAGAAGCAGATATAAGTAATAATAGTCTAGTGCAATAAGAAGAAGCATTTTAACATTATCTACACAGGCACCCAATAGCTCATAATGTAGAGCTACAGTGAAATTGACTTGAAACAAGAGTCCAGCATCAGAGTAGTAACATATCTCTACCTTGATTTTCTGAATCACCCCAATACTCTGACAGATTTCACATACTTATTCTAAAGCATATTTAACTTTAACTTCTGAAATTTTTTTACAAAGAAAAATCTTACGTAATCATGTACTATTATGCTCAATGTTTTCCTCTCTTACCATATGTGTCATGAGCTTTGGTCTTACTACTTAAGAACAACATTTATTAGTATGTTCTAATGTATGGTAAGGAGTATTAAGGCCCTAAGAGAAATCCTTGAGAAGCTACTCTAAAGTGTTCATGACCAGACTATGGCCAAACAATAGCCCAAAGCTGGAAGGACTCATGCCTTTCTTCTTCCCTCCATCCTACCTTATAAAAAATAAACATGACTAACAAAAAATCTTACAAATAATAGTCATAAACTAAATCATTAATCTGTGACTTAAGAAAGATAGGATATGCAAATCTTACAGAATTTGCTGTTAAAATACAAACTCCTTATTGACCCATGCTAAAAGAGGAACAATCTGTATAAATCAGTGACTGGTGGATCTGAAAAGTACCCAAGAGATGACTAAATGTGTCACCTGCTTCAAACACTAGACAAAGCATCACCATTCAAGAAGAAGTTGTTATCACCCGTGTCCTAAAATCTCTTCGCAGGAAATCATGGCTTCTGTTAGAACCATATCACAACTTTTCTATCATATCACAACTTGAATCATCAATAATTCATCCTAAGTTCTGACCTAAGTCTTTAGCACTTTCTCATTGCAATTCATGAATTCAAAGGCTATATCTTAAGTAACTACTAAATGGAAAGAAACAAGGCAGTATAGAATGCATGAAATTAAATAATAATCCCAGCATTAACAGCTTTAGTCTGTGCAGAAGCAGCAAACCTGTAATAGGTGGCCACCATTGCCCTGTTCCAGTGTCCCTTGCAGACACCACAGATTGATCACTTGATTTTTTTTCCCACCGGTGGGCACAGTTTCAGAATCTTCAACACAACATCTAAGTAGGCAAAAAATGTTGATTTATTTGTTAACCATTGTTGGCATGTCACCAGTTGGCTCAAGAAAGTTTCCTTTTAATGCTAAGTAGAGATTTCAATAATATGCTGAGAAAGAGAAGAGAAAGGACAATTTAATCTGAGTGGTTGAAATAGAGAAGGCTTTATGGAGGAAAAGGTATGTAAGACTATACAGCATGAGTATGGTGTAAGTGGGTGGATGTTTACAGTATGAACATTCCTGACTACACCAACACCAGGAACAAAAGAATAAAGGGCATGTATGTGGAACTATATTGACAACTCCTTATTACTGGGTTTATGGAGTTATATAGGGTATAGTGGGAAAAATAACTTTAAAAAGTACAATGTCTTAGGAAATTATTTAAATTTTTCTGAGATAACAGGAGTGTTTTTGGAGGAAATAACAATATATTATTTTAATCAATTCACTAAAAATAGAACAGTAAACACAGAAGCACCCAATTCTCCAAAGAGTTGCCAAGTGCAAAGGTGATTCAAAATCCATTGTAAAGTTTTGTCATGAACATGTCTATGTTCCTTTTTTATTTCATTTCCTCAGATGTAGGGTAGTAGGCCAGGCTAATAGGATGTATTTTTGGTTGACCTCCTTGTCTCAAAAGATACGCACCTTGTTAGCATTTTCTACATTTTTCTCAAGTCCTGTTAGAATGCTTTCTTGTGTACCTATGGAAGTGTCACTGTCTGATGGATGGCTTTGAGACAGGGGCTTCCTGAATACCTAATTTTTTAAAATTTGTCTGAGAATCTGAAAATAACCTGAGAATAATCTGACATGGGGATGGGAATACAAGTTAAGAATGTGTCACTTTGGTTACTTCCTGGCAGAGTGGTTTATGGTAGTAAATTCCTGATTTCTCTTAATTCTAGAGCCTTATAGCCCAGAGCATATTAAACATTAGAATTAATAGACACAATCAAAAGCTGCCAGACTGGAATAAGAGTGTTACTAAAGGTAACATATGTTTTTAATGATAATGGTTTTAGGTGAGGCTGCCAGTGGAAAAACTCAGCTAATCTGTGTTCAACTATTGCCCTATCTTCTTGGGTCCCAAGAGGAATAACAATCGTATAGTTTCTTTAATTCATTTAGTCACTATCTACTTGAGTTCCAAAACTTCACTCTTTTTTTGAATTATCTAAAAAATAACTGCACCTCCAAATGTAAATTTTCCTTTATGATCAATCAACTATATGAGTCCTGGGATTATAGAGAATCACCCTTCCTGCTGCATTTTTATTACAAGGATCACCAGGACCTATCAAGGTCCTGAATTTCTGTCGCTTTGGCTATTTGCCTGGACCAGTTCTCAGAAGTCCCAGAAAAGGGCAGCACTATTCCCTTGGGCAGCCTCTCAATAAAACCCTGGCATTCACTTAAAAATAAGCTGGGAACAACCTGAGCATTCTCATCTTGACTAATGATCCGAGACAGAGAACTTGCAAGGACCCTGAGATAGAAATGAATCTCAGAATCTTCCTAAGCCTATGAAAATGAAGGTCTCAGTCATTTTCATTCTCTGTTGAAACTAGAGATGATTCTGTTAGAGGAATATTGATTTTCAAACACACTAAAGCAGCCAAATGAGAAAAGTATGACGCCCAAACCAAGAACCTGGAAAAACAATCTCCTCTTCTCAATAACTAGCTCTGTTTATTAAGTAGATCAAATGCTGATTTTATTCACTAGATATTTGTATTGATTTTTTTTTTTTTTTTTTTGGATTAGGCACTTCCTGCACATTGGTGATAATTAGATAGAAATTCATTACTACAATTAGTGGGAAATTCATTGTTTACATAAAATTAGGTCAAATGTTAGCCTAAGAAAATTATCTATAAATTACATGTAAATCACTTACAGCCAGATTAATATAGTTGCATGCTCATTAAAAAATAATAATAAAATTCTCCTGGGCAGGAATAATGCTCAACTGGTAATAAAAATAGCCATGCTGAATCAACAACAATATGAGATCAGGGTTTGTTGTTGTGTTTTGTTTTGTTGTTTTTGTTTTTATTTTTTTATGTGTTTTTAATAGATCCCCAAACCTATATCTTCCAACTCTTTGCCAGTATTAATACTTCACAGGACTAGTTATTATTCTCCCACTCTTAAGACAGGAGACTCATTCACCCTGCTTCTGCCAAAGTCTGTCAGAAAAAAGGGATTCATAGTCACAAGACTTGATGTTTAAGTCCTGCATTCACCATTTTTTCACAGAACACTCTCAAAATGTCATTGCCCTGGACATGTGGTCCCTGGGCAGAACACTACCACAGGGGCCATGCTTTTCTTCCTAAAGCATTGAACATGCTGCTGTTATAACTAGTGACTGAAGACTAATTCCTCAGTAACTTATAAATGAGTTTCCAAAACATAAATATTTTTGGTTGTGTAGGCATTTAAAAATAAAGTCAGTGGACACAGTCTATCTCACATTGAACCTCCTGAGCTTTGCCTGTTAGTCCAATGTTTTGTCTCTGATTTCTTGAGAAAAAATTCTCATGAAGAGACTTTAAAATGGTTTTCCAATACTCCTGTTCAGAAAACAAACAGCAGCTCATGTTGTAATCTGCCAGTCTGAATTTCATTTAGACTACACACATGTTCTGTTCACCTCAAATAGGCAAATAATATAATAATACCACCAACTCTCAGTCTCCCTTAGACCAGGACAGCAGATGCATGAACCTCAAGTTGGAACAAGTTGTAATGAAATTTATATTGAGTTGAAAAGAAGAAACAGAGAAGCTGAGCAAAATCTTTACCCAGTGATTGCCCATTGCAGCACTGATCTTCTAGACAAATAAGTTATCTGCTGTTAGGAGAATGAGCACATTGAAAGAGTACAGGGGCTCTGTGCTGTAAGCAGAAGGGACAAAGCCATCCTCTTTGCTTTGCTTAAGTCAGTTAAGAAAATGCAATTTACACCAAGTTCCTTGGTGTAAAAGAATGGTAATTCTTTTCTTTACCATTCCTTTAAACCCACAACTAATCATACTTTCCAATGTATAAATAGTAATTGTGAGTTTCTAACTGCATCTTCTCTGGCAAGCTAGAAATCAAATGCACATTTTGACCAAAGCCAAAAATTGACACTATACCACTATAGTTAACTTTCATTAAATCAGTTTTTAATTAACATTTGAAATACATATAAAATACATATGTACATATGAATCCACACATTTGTAAATATATATAAATGTGTATATATATACTTTATATAAACTTTATACATAAATACACAGTTCTTCATACATACTAATATATACTAGTCTATGATCTATACTAACATATATTTACTAACATATATATGTACAGTGTTAAGCCAAGTATTTATATGTTGGTGAAGATGAAAATGAAAGTAATCTACAGATGAATCAGAGACTATTTGTAATTTTCAAGAAGCTTACCGTGCACTATAGTAAGAGAAACTGATATGAATCTCAATGCAGTATAAGGGTATGAAAGAAAGAGAAGATAGAAAGAAAGACTTTTGTACGGACCGAGTATAAAAGAGTCAGCCTTAGTATTCTAGATAAAAGGACCAGTATTAAGTTGCAGGCAGAAAGGGAACTTCTAAATTCAATTCAGATTGCTAACGCTGGCCCACTTTGGTGAGCCCTGAGGATATTTGGAGCCAGAACTGGGTGTCCTTGAGCTTGGGGCATCCTACTGAAACCCCAGGAGTCACCCCAGGAGTCACAGCCCAAGTCAGTTGGAAAGCACTAGAGCTGGGATACTGTGAGAAAGGAACTGTACCTCTGCTGTCCTTAAAGCAATGGTTCTTACCGCAGTGGTGACTGCTTTTCCAGAGTCACATCTTCCTCCCTCCAAGCCCAGGATATAAGGAGAGTCATTAGTGACTCATTATCACTCAGCTGTTGCCAAGTCCAACAATGCATAGGCCATCACTTATGCTGTATTATTATACTGCAGGGTCACAACGTACTGTATATTTGCAGTCAGCATGATCTGGGAGAAGGAAGAAAGGAAATTGTCTGATGGAGGAGCTTCTAGGGGCCAAGAATATGTCTGTGCACTTTTCAATTACCAATTAGCTAGAGCATGCCAGGATATAAATGAGCTTGAATCGGATTCTATATAGACAGTCTGGAGGTGACCAGAAGACCCCTTGTGCAATGAAAACAACTACTCCACTAGTAGGTAGAGCAATGATTTTTGCTTCAGAAGACATGGGTTCTACCCTGGCACTACTCCTTCCCTGCTGTGTTTTGGAGCAAGTTATTTTATCTCCCAGAACCCCAGGTGTTTGCTTGCTTGCTTGCTTGCTTTACCATTAAATGGGGATTTGCAATAATCCATGAAAGGGTTTTATGAACTTTAAAGTTTTGCAATTGTCATTTACTAAGCAATAGTGTAGGTAAAAAAATTGTGAAGTTGGACTCTATACTGTATGTATTAGTCATCTCAGGCTGCTATAATAAAATACCACAGACTGAGTGTCTTAAACAACAAACATTATTTCCCACAGTTCTAGAGGCTGGAAGTTCAAAATAAGTCCCAGTGAGAACTCTCTTTTTGGCATGCAGACAGCCATCTCCTCACTATGTCCTCACATGGTGGATAAAGAGAGATCTCTGGTTTTCCTCTCCATTTAAGGCACTGGTCCCATCATGAGTTACACCCTCATGAGTTACACCCTCATGAGTTACACCCTCATGATCTCTTCTAATCAAATTAACTCCCATAGGTTTCCCACTTCAAATACCATTGCATTGGGAGCTAGGGCTTCAACGTATGAATGTTCGAGGGATACAGACATTTAGTCCATAATACTGTCATACTAAGATAATGATTGTTTTATTAACCTAAAACAAAAAAGACAATGACTTGAGATTATAAAATGTCTGGAATGAGTGTTTTCCATTCAAAGGCCAAGAGCCCCAGGCTATGTCTGGACCACAGGAAGACAGCCTGGTCGGGCATTCTTAGGAAATAAATGTGTCTTTTAAATGATGGAAGGAAAATTGGATTTGGGTAATCATAATTTCATCTTATAATACAGGATGACAATTGATTTGGTGCTTCTCTGCTTCATAAAATGTATTTGTTATGTTTTTGAGCTTTTAAATTAAAATATCTTCACTGTGATGCCAAAATAAATGAAAAGTCCAGTTGACTGCAGAATTACAAGAACTAAGGTTGAGAGCAGCTGCACAGCAGAGGCTAGTGCTGTAGCAACTCTTGATTTATGAGTTTAATTTGTAAGCAAATATAAGCAAGGTTAAGTGAGGAGCAGAGAAGATAGCATTGTTTGAGTTCTGGGCATAATGCTAAGATGTAATGATTCTTGTACCATATAAAATATTTACTATTGGTGTGATATCCAACATTCTCAATTGCCTGTCCTTAACATAGAGTTACATAAAGACTAGACTCAACACTTAAATTTTTTGGGTGTGTCTTACTAACCCATTATGTGTCCTTCACAAGTAAGGAAGCTAGAGTGTGGGTATGTTAATGCAGTGTTTCTCAAATATTTGTTGCCTGCATGATAATTGCCTGGAGAGGTTACGTGGACACAGGTTGCTGAGTCCCATTTTTAGAATACCAGATTTAGTTGGTCTTGGGTGGAACCTAAGAAAGTGCCCCCATGTTCCCAGGTGATAACAATACTGCTGGTGATTCCCTAACTCCATGTAATTAAGAGAGAAATTACTTGCCAACACTGAGACTTAAAGTCTAAGTAATAATTCCTTCAGCTCATTTGTTCCTTTTGAAAAGATCATATGAAAGATCATGAGATAACATGGAGATCTCAGACCAGCACATAGGACTTAGTTTCCACTGTGGAATCTGAACTCCATAGTTTAAAAGACTTCAAATTTGATTTATATAGCCCAGCATTTTATAATCAGTTGCATTCATTGTTCTTGATTTTCTGTCTTGTGTACTTGATTGAATATTCTTCATTCATCTCTATCAGCACAACTATATTTGGTCTGTTAATGCTGATGGGAGCTAGTCAAGGGCAAGAAGTAGAGGGTGAGGAAGAATAGGTAGTTGGTCAGAGGAACAACTCATCTCAATTTTCTCAGGTACTGCCCCTGGCAAACCAGGATAAATTGGTCTCTAGCAGGAGAGCTCGCCAGTGAACTTAGGGGAGAAGGGAGGATAATGACTACTGATCATGTTATTTATACTAACCTTGCTTCTTCAGACTGGTAAAACCCTTTAACAATAATGGTACCATGGGAACATAAAAGAAATATTTTTCCATACTGATAAATTGATTTAACAAATACCAGCAAGTCATGCCTGCTGCATCTGTCTAGCTTCCAGCATGAGGCTATTAGTGAAATACCATGCAAGTGCTTAATGGGTCCACATGTGTATAGACAATTCCTTCTCCTCAAGCTCTTTTCAAGTTAGATTCCCTGGTCTTTTCACTCTCCCTAATGAGCATCTCTGTACACCATTCCTACAGGCAGTACGCTAGTTGCTCAGTAGCCTAACCTATCATAAAGCACCATTGTGAATGCTTCATTCTCTGCCTAGCAGGACAAGTCAAATATTATAGTTTACAAAGTTGCAAAACTTAAAGTTTTAACTTCTTGATATTTTAGGACAGCCCCACTTTCAGATAGTTTGTTATATTGTCCCCACAAATGTCTTGACCTTGTTGGGTTTGGGGAATCAATTTTTAGCATAGGAAATTTGATATTATGTTTTTCGCCATCTACAAAACTTTATGATTATATTCCCCAAGGAATGCAATGACCCAATAACGAAGGTCAGGGAAGACTTGAAATTTGGGCCCTAAGTTCCATCCTTTACTTTTTGGCCTTCCTTTCCTTTACTATCACCCTAAGAAAGGTGCTCCCCAACAGAACAGTAATCCTCCGAGTTAATCTCTGACTAAAAGAGATTTGAGAGGAGATACACAACTCTTTTGATTATGTTTTATATCACCTGTAAATAGGCATGCGATCCAGCAAATCCCAGCTTAAACAACAATTCTGGGGGAGGCCCCTTATAATAAGTAGGACCAAGGAATCTACAAGTTCCCTGTACCAAAGTAATTCAAGCTGATGCTGTTGTTCGTGATTGAAGACTTAAAGCTTTTCACTTCCTCTCATCCAGAAAAAATGGGATATCAAGCAAGCAGATTTTATGCATTAGAGTACCTGAGTTTTTCCTGGTAAAGGAAAGAAGTTAGAAAAATATTTTGGTTGCATTTTGAACTTCACTCATGAGCTATTTATTTCAACCTCTTCCTCTCTCTCCACTCTTCCACCCACATCCTGGATGAAGGGCCCATTGCATGCAGCTCTGAAATTCTCTTGTCACTCCCTCTCTCCCCAAAAAAGAATGAAAAAGTTTCAAGGATTCTCTCTCTGCCACCCAGCACTGTAATTGTCTATGTGAGAAAGAATTGGTGCCAAAAAGGCTCAGCCTGCTCAATCCTCTTTCCTCCCACACACATGCCACGTTTTTGCAGGGTAGGGAGGGGTAATTGAGGAGGCATATTCAAAATGTTCCATTTATGTTCACAAAGGTTGAGGAGCCTCTGAGGGAGGCCTAACTACCTTCTGCAAATAAAACATTTATGCAAGTTGCCTTGCTGAAAAGAGACTGTGCTTTAGTGACAGAAAAGAAATACCAACAATAGATTGGAGGTGCTTTCGGCAGAGTTGTGTGCTGGGGAGGCAAGCAGCCCAGCCTGTAGGTACCAAACCAGTATCTGTTTTTCACTGTTGTGGATCTAAAATAAAGCTTTCAAAGTAAGGGTTACTAGGATAGAGCTCCACTTTGCTATGCAATTGTTTTTATTTCTCCTCTCCCCCTCTCCCTTCAATTTTAGGTTGTGTTTACTAAGTCTCAAGCTTAGCTAACGGTTAGGAGCTGGTAGTGGAGAAAGAGAGACTTCGATACTTAGGTGTGGAATTATAGAAAGAGAGAAGAGAGAAACGTATAGATCAGAGAGAAAAGAGACAGATATAAATATATATAGTGAGAAATACAGGAAGACAGAGTGATACTGAGGCAGAAACAAAGAGAAAATCAAGATACAATCCTGTTCATAGAATGATGTTTTGGTCAAGATTGCATTCACAGTGTCCTAGCCATCACCGTGTCACAATGCAAAGCATTAGTCACCGGTGCTGCTAGTGTAAACACACTTACTTCGTTGCTAGTTGTATCAAGTACAACACATATATGTACAGTACCTACTACTTGATACTGATTGTGTGGTTCCTATACTATGCTTTTTATCAAGAGAATAAACTTTTTCTACTTGTAAGAAAAAAGGTTTGCAGGCCCTGGCTGGTGGCACAGTGGATAAGGCGCCAGCCTGCGAACCCAAAGACTGGTTCAATTCCCAGTCTGGGCACATAACCAGCTTGCAAGCCAGGTCTCCAGCCAGATCCATAGCTGGAGGCAGGTGAAAGACAACCATACACTGATGTTTCTTTCCCTCTCTGCCTCTCTCCCTTCCCCCTCCCTAAAAATAAATAAAATCTTTAAAAAATAATTTAAAAAATAAAAAATATTAATTAATTAATTAATTAAAGGTTTGCTGTAAAACTATGTCACTGTTATGCAGGCAGCAGCATTATACATCTTGTATTTACCAAGATTCTTGATTGCCTCAGTTTCTCTTATGCTTTATATAATCTCATGTTGTTTATAAATTAAGTGTAGCCTAACTGTGCGGTGTTTATAAAGTCAACAGTAGTGTGCAGTGATGTCTATGGTTTTCACATTCACTCACCTACAGGATTCAATATAGTGACATATTGTATGGGTTTGCAGCCTCGTAGCAATAGGCTACATCACACAGTCTAGGTGTGTAGTGGGCTGGACCATCTAGGTTTGTGTAAGTACACTACATGATAGTCACACAATGATGAAATTGTCTAATAGTGCATTTCTTGTAATGTATCCCTGTCAAATAGTGCATGACTGTATGTACATAGAAAGATAAAGAGAGAGAGAGACAGAGGGAGTAGTTGAATCTAAATGTCCTCTATTCTGAGGATAACAGATGGCCTCTGTGGGGACAGACTTTCTGGGCAAAGTAGACAGGATGCAAACGAGAAGGGGGGACTGAGCCTGATTTTCATGGCATATCTTGGAAATGGCAGAATGGAAATTGCAGTTTGCAAGATTACTAAACTGCTTTGGGCTCTCAATAACGAGGGTGCTGCAACACAGTGGGGCAAGGGCTCCCTTGTGACTTCCAGTCTGGTAATCTGTACTGGAATCCCATGGTTTCTTGTGTTCTGAGGTCAAGATCCAAACCCAGGTCACCTGGGCCCTGTGCACCTCTCTGACTATAATGCCCTCCATCTCCTGTATCTGCTGGGGTCTTTGTGTACCTGCCTGGTGCTCCAAAGGTCTAGAGGAGAGCCAAACCTCACTAGGCCCATTGCAATCTGGAAGAGGCAATACCTACCTGGAGACTGAGGTACAAACGGAGCAACTAATTGTCCCCAAAGGTTAATAAATTCAATGTTCAATAAGTTACTAGTAAATGGAAGAGTTAGAATGTTAGCCCCAGCAAACCTGACTAAAAATGCCTAACCCATCATCACAGCACCAACTACTGGGTTATAGCAGCTCTTCACAAATTATTAACTCACTGACATTATCAATAGTAAGACTTTTAGAGTCATAGCAACCTGGATTGCAAATGAGGAATGATAGATCTACAGATTTGGGCCCCCCTCCTTCTGCTTCTTGCTTGATTTAACCAGAATATTAAAGGAAAAAAGGAAGGTTGAGGGAGGAGCTGGTCCACAATTGATATGTGGGTGAAGGGATGGGATAGTCTGTAATCCAAGGTCTCGGTGTTTTTGGACTAACATTGCTACACATCCATGCCTATTAATGATCACATCTCACATAATGTATTTGGTGGAATAAGAAATTCGAGTACTAACCAGCTGCATGTAGAGGATCTGCCTCTACAATATCTCAAGGAGTAATGATCTTTTTTTTTTTTTTTGTTCTTGTGTTTCATAATGCTCCCTGAACTCTAAAGATATATTTTGAACAAAAAGAAAGTTCCGGAGATGGCAAACTCAGTAGAGAAGTGGGGAACAGGACACATGAAGCTGGGATGGGGTGGGAGAGAGGCTGCAATGTATCAAGACATGTGCACCAAGACCTTCTCATCAGTTTTCACCAAACTAGCACTGGGGACAGATAACAGATACACTGAATAGAAACACAAAGTGGAAGAGAGAGGAAGAAAGAGGGAAGGGAGAGAGTAAGGGGAGGGAAAAGAAAGGAAAGCTATTAAATTATTTCTTACCAACCTGAAATAGTAAAAGGCCTGCATCCTGGCCTTTTCCCAGAAGATCATGGAGAATCAGAAACAGTTTATGCACAGCTAAGGCCAGGGTAAGATATGCCTGGGACCCAGACCCCAGGCAGGGATTTATTCATTTAGAACAATGAGAAATTAATATTTTTTAGTAGTTCCTTCACCAAAATCCAGGAACTTCATTTTTATCCATAGATCCACTTTAAAGAACTCTTGTAGAGACTTACTATAAAGTTTATATAAACTCTTACAGAGCAGCCTAAAGCTTGCCCACTATTAAGTCCCAGGTCTTGAGTTACTTGCCCTCATAAATTCACTTTATAATCAATAGCCAGGGTCCAGCACACTCCCCTCTTCATCTGAGCCCCTTCACACTGCCATCTACAGTTTTCTTCTAACCTGCATCCACCTCAGGACTATGAGTGTGCTGCAGGTATAATAACTCTCAGCCATAAGAAAAACTCATAAAGCATTGATAGATTCCCAGCCTCTAACTAACAGAGCTTCTCTTCCCCAGGGCATGGAGAATCAGGAACAAATTCAGTATGCCATTCAGGTCCTTCCATTATTTATCTCCACCTAATAGATCAGCCTTATGTCCAATCCCTAAACCATGTACCTAATAATTCAGTCCTATCTCATATTCCCTAGATCTTTACCTAATAATCCAGCCCTGTCTCAAAATCCTTTGTACCCTTCCCAGATGGTCCAGCCCATCCCCAATCCCTTAAACCTCTACCTTCTTATTTAGCTCTACCTCCCACATTTGTATCACAGTTATGATCCTACTGCAATTCTACCTGATGATCCAGCCCTATCTCCCACCTTCTGACATTCAGCCCTATGTCTTACATTCTGAATGAACTGGACTTCTCACTGTGTAGCAAATCCATCCTCCTTCCTGCCTTTGTTAAATGTACTCTGCCTAAATGCCCTCCATGCTCTTGATTCTTGAAATTTTACCACCTGCATGAATCCCTTTGAGTCAGAATTTCTCCCTCCATCTTATCACTCTGTGGAGTACTTAGCACATATTATTTATAGAGGGTATGCATTCATGTATATCTTGCACCCTCCCCCACCCCAAAGATTACGAAGGTGATGAACTTGGATGCAATGCTAGTATTATAGGGTGACTAAGACATGACCTTCTATGACCTTCTTTTATAGTCTGATAATTTATATGCTCCAACAGAACCTGGCAAAGTGCCAGTAACAGTAATATTTTGTTGGATATAATGAAAGTGGGGAAGCAATTAGCTGGCTGAGTGATCACTGTAGCTGAATAGGGACACAGTAAAATAAAACTCCAAAGCTTCTGATGCATCAACACAATCCCTAATTGTCTTAGAGAAAATATGAACATTTTCTGCAATTAAATGTCAGAGACTGCGGCAGTGCATGTAGGTGTAATAACACGTTGCTCTGTCAATTCAAAGAGATTCTTTGACATGCTCATTTCAGAGAAATGTGTGTTTTATTTGGAATGCTTTTCTTTTTCATCCCCCCCACCTTTTGAATTAGGTTGTACATCCAAGTGGAGGATTCATTAATGTATTCTTCACCAAGGGGAGTTTATTAAACCCCTTTTTTGTAGAGGAATATGATAAAATGATTTTTATTAGAAAATATCAGCTTCTAAAATTACAACTATTAAGAAAACACACTGGCATCCTGACTGGATTGGCTCGGTTGGTTAGAGAATGATCCCATACACAAAATGGTTTCAGGTTCAATCCTGGGTCAGGGCACATATGGAAAGCAACTGACTGACATTTCTCTCTGTCTCAGACTCTCTCTCTCTCTCTCTCTCTCTCTCTCTCTCTCTCTGTCTCTCTCTCTCTCTCTTTCATCAATAGACATATCCTCAGGTGAGGATTTAAAAACATAAAACACTGGAGCCTGATTCCTTGGGAATTTTATTCCAAGGTTCTACAGCAGGCGCATCCATAGCGGCACACATACATGCACCCACATGCATTCTTCTCTTTTTCTCTTTCTCTCTTTCTCTTTCTCTTCCTTTGCATGCTGGAGCACATTAAGTCTTCCCTACATACATGAAAGCTTCATAACCCCATCCTTACAAAACATAAAATATTAAAAGAAAACTTTTTATATGTTAAAGATGCATAGTAAAGTATGTATTAGTGATATTTGACAAGATAGATTATTTTTAAATATGATAATGTTTTGTGTTTGTTTGTTTTGCAAGAGGATGGACAAAGAAGCTTGGAAAATGTTGTTAAAATAGATGATGAATACATGGGAATTCTTTTAATCCTCACCTGAGGACATGCTTATTGATTTTATCAAGGGGTAGGGAAGGAGAGAAAAAGAAACATCAATGTGAGAGAGAAACATCGACTAGTTGCCTCCCAGGTGCACCCCAGCCATGGACCAAACCTGCAACCTAGTTGTGTGCCCTGACCTGAAATTGAACTCCCAACCTTTCTGCTCATGGGACAATAAATACTCCAACCAACTGGGCAAGGCAATGTAATAATTTTTTTATACTACTAATTCCACCTTTAGTGGATGTTTGAAAACCTTCATAATAAAAAGGTTTATGAAAGGGTGCTACACACATACGGATATACACACTGACACATACACAACCCCCTACCTTTTCACTTCTCTCTTTTGATTTCATGTGCATAAAGCAAACTCTTAATTATTTAATTCTCCCAATATTTTGGTACAAGGAGGAAAGTAGGGGAATACAGGATGTAAGTATTTAGTCCCTAAAATGGAGAACCTTTTACTAAACATAAATGAATTAGGAGTATGGCTTGTTTCCATACTGTGACTCTTTTAGCTCAAGTTCTTTCCCTGTGTCATCAACATGCCCCTGAAATTCTTTATCATTCTTGTTGTTCCCTGGGGAGAGAAAGAAAGAGAGGGAGAAAAACATCAATGTGTGGTTGCCTCTTGCACACCCTCAACTAGGGACCTGGCCTGCAACCCAGACATGTGCGCCAAGAGGGAACTGAACCAGCGACCCTTTGGTTTGCAGGCCAGCACTCAATCCACTGAGCCACACCAGCCAGGGCTTCACTGTGGTTCTTCAGACACTGGATCTTTGCATATTCCCTTCAATGTAAGCATGGACCAAATCTTTGTATTTTCAGTACCTGGCACTTCCACATTTGTGCAGCAATTCTAGGTCCATTTTTTCCTTTTATTCTAAATATGTTTCTTAAAGCAAGTCCACTTTAGATCAGAAATGAAAATATATTCACTATACATTGTGTCACTGTGCTGGGCTGCAGGTATGCAAACATAAACAGAATGTACTACTTGCTCCCAGGAAAAATAAATAAACAAGTAAGTGCATACAGAGACTTTGGATAGCTTGGAAGTTAGTGGAAGAGAAAGAGTTTCAATATTAAGTATAAACACTGCATTAGATGTTAACGTAAAGAACTTTTCAAACAGAAGGAAGTACCAATTAATTCTGATTAAGCACAGAGAAAAGGTGATATGTAAAATGAACCATTAAACTTGGGGGACTTCTCAGGCAGTGGAGGGATTGGAATCAAGAGAAAAGAAAGAGATAGGAAGCGAAGGCCGAGGAGCATAAAAGAGCAGAGAAGGACACAAGGGAAGAGACTTGGCTTTCTGCTTGGAACAGTAACAAGTATGCCTGTGACTCAGCCCCACATGGCAAACCCAGCCTCCTCCTGGTGCTGCAAATAATGTTTATTGGGGCACAGCCTTGCCTGTGTGTCTGCAGATGGCCTATGGCTGCTTTTGTATTACGATGGCAGGACCGAGTATTTGCAACAGAGACCAAGGGTACGCAAGGCCTGAAGTATCTATGACCTGGCCTGAGGCAGAAAAAGTTTGCCCACCTCTACTCCAGAAAAATATTTCTCAAATTGTAATGTATGTATAAATCATGGGAGTCTTATTGAAATGGATTCTGATTCAATAGGTCTGAGTGGGCCTATTTCTCTAAATGTCTGGGATGCTCCCAGGTGATGTCACTGCTGCTAGACAGCTTGGCATGCTTTGAGTGGCAAAAAATGTGAAGAAACTGGAATCTCCCCATTGGTTCTTCCAGATTGGTATGGAAAATTGTGTCTGTGAAAGTATCTGAGCATCTGATAGTTGAGAATATGGAGATCACTGAACTTGTCTCTGGAGACAACTGGCCTTACTAAAGTGCATTGAGATGCAAAGCCCTGATTCTTTAACTAGTTGAAGCTTTTAGAAGAATTTTTGTTTTTGTTTTTGTTTTTGTTTTTATCCTTATTTGAGGATATGCTTATTGACTTTTTAGATGAACAGCTTTTCACATTTTCATTTGAGTATATGCTTATTGATTTTTTTTTTGGGGGGGGGGGATGAGGAGAGACAGAGAGAGAGAGAGATAGAGAGAGAGAGAGGAACTGACTGATTGGTTGCCTCCCATACATGCCCCAACCAGGGATCAAACCCACAACTTTTTGATATACAGGGCTATGCCCCCAACTAACTGAGCTACCTGGCCAGGGATAAATGCCAAATGGCCATTAATCATGTCTTTCTTATTCCTCAAAACGAGGCCTATACTGTAATCCATATGCTCTGCATCACTCTTAGAATATCTCTGTCTCTGTTCCTTATAGCTAAGGATCGCCTAGTTACAGGCCACAGAGGCTGAACCTCAGCAACACACCAACAGCAACCCTCTGTAAGCTGCAATTAGTGATCAAATGTAATACCATGCTGAAGGACCTCTCATAAACCATAAAAAGCAAATCCAGTAGGTCTCTATCTTGACCCATAGTAAATATAATAACACTGGTGATTTCCACCTATCCCATTCCAAAATCCTCATAACATTATAGTAAAACAAGAACACTCAAATAACTCAAAATATTCTTTGTTATTTCAGCTTATAATTTTGAGGGCTAGAGTTGGGAGCAATACCTTTCCTCCCCTTTATTTTTAAGTAGAGAATTAGAACTAACTCAGATTTAGCAGGTATTATCTGAAAAAAAAAAAATTTTTATTGTCTTGCATTCAAATAAGTATTTTTCCCAGGGTGGGGAGGGCAGAGAAGCCTTCCTGGTTCTGAACACCCCCAACCCTCAATAAAAGAAAATACTTATGTAAAGAACCAAGCTTACAGGGTACTTTGGACATCAATAGCTCTCAAAAGAATGACATATATATGAGTTAACTCCACGGACCCAGAAATATGAGGACTGAATTACCATGGAAACTTTATACATTGGCTTTATTCTTAATATGTTCATAGAGTACATATTACAATTTATCTGGAAAAAAAACATTTATCCAACATCATGACCCCAATGGGTGTGTGATTCTCCTACAACCCTGGTCCAGGAGCCAAGGATGAAGAATCTGAAGAATCCCAACTATGCCGCTAATTCGGTTATGTTTGATAAGTCACTTAAACTCATCACCTCAGTATCTGCATTATGGTGCCAAGGCCCAGTCTAGCTGTAATAGCAGAATTCAGTACATGTGCCCAAGGGTAAATCCAGAGCCAGGAGTCAAGGTCAGCCTCCTGATTTCAAATCAAGGCCCCCCTTCAATGTCTTCTGCTGCTCCTATAAATAAAAATCATCCATTTACTACCTTGTTCTTCACACACAGTATTGAAAACTGCCCAATTTGACCCACCAGTATGATCCCAGTGTTGTTCCAGAAATCACTATTGTGGAAATTTATATGAAGCACTGGAGATTTTTAGTTACTTCAAATCATGAAAAAATTGCTAGGTAAGAGTGGCTCACATTGGCAGTGTGTTTTGAACTTTTCTGAGAAGGATTGGAGAAACCAACCTGAGCATGTGGCAATGAGCTCCTAAGTATTGCCTATGAAGTGCTCCTGTTCTGTGTGTAAGTGTGTAAGGAGCAGGACCAGGTACTTTGTGCAGAATATTCAAAAATGGCTGTTCCACTGTGTGTCTCTTGGGCAAATGTTATTGTCCAGTAAGGCTACAGGTGTTAAAAACAAAAATGGGAAGATTAGGGATGCTTTATAACCAATATAATGAAGCTTTTCAGTATATCTGTTTCTCAGTTATTTCTCAATGACCACAAAATAAAGCAAAGGGGTGAGAGAAGATAAGGGCAAATTCATAACCTCTACAAGCACAGATGCTGCTGGCCCATCCAGTGTCTTCATGTCAATCAGGAAATGGTGGCCCTCTGCACAATGCATTACTTAATGAGCCTAGTGAAGCCTGGACTTCACGTACACTTTTAATAGAGCCTCACTATACAAGGTACAGATGTCAAATGCTGCTTACAATGTGCTTGGCACCATTCTAATTGAAAGCATATATTCATTTTGTAACCTGTAGTTTCATAACTAATAATATATTGTTTATAATAGAAATAATATTCATATTAATATCATTATTATTCCCATATTAAAAATGAGAAAACTGAAATAAGGAGCAAGTAAGAGACTTGTCCAAGGTCACACAGCTAGTAAATTTCAGAGTTAGAGTTTTGCTCTGGTGAGAAAGCAAGCTTCTAAGCTTCAGCTTATTCCTGCCTTTGGAAATTAAAACACATCACTGTCTCCTGAGTGAAAACAGAATTCTGCGAGGCCAAGCATGCAAATACTTAATCTGTACAATATTACTAAAGAGATCTTACATAGATGCAGAAACATTAATTATAAAATTCAGCCCTGGCTATTGGCTCAATGGATAAGGTGCTGGCCTGTGAACCCAAAAGTCGCTGGCTCAATTCCCAGTCGGGGCACATAACCAGGTTGCAGGCCAGGTCTCCAACCAGGTCCGTAGCTGGAGGCAGGTGAAAGGCAACCATACATTGATGTTTTTCTCCCTTTCTTCCTCCCTCCTTGACCTTCTCTCTAAAAATAATAAATTAAATATTTTAAAACTTCATATCAAAGAGATAAAAATGCCCCCAAATCTGTAGCATCCATAGTCCAGACTCACAGCAAAGCCATCAGTGTGAACACTAAAAAGCTCACAAGGGGCTGCAGTAAGTGATTTGCACATATGTTTGTTGCACAATCATCATGCCTATGATGTGTCCTGATCTGGGACATAGGCAGCTATTTTCTACTAAAATTCGGTGTATGATCACGACAGGCTTGGATGTCAATTTAGTGTAAAGGTAGAGCAGTTTTCAAGATAATGCATCACCCAGAAGAATATACCAGTGAACACTGCATAATTGAATAACGCATACCACTGACCTCTAACCAAGAATAGAGAGCACCTACTGTAGTATACCAGACCATCCAGTGCGCAGAACTGATGCATAGTGTCCTAAATAAAGCCTGGCCCCTCACTCCTCAGCCTTCTCTATGCCCCATCACCCTGCTCCAGCACCCAGGACTCTCGGTGTTCCCTGGGTGTGCTCTGGGGCTTCTCATTTGTGTAGCTGTGCCTTTTGCTCTCACTTTTTCCTGGCATGAGCTTCCTGCTTGTCTACCTGGCAAACTGCTCCCCATTTGTGGGATGATTTTTACATCACCCGCTGTGACACTTTCCCCGCCTCCCTTCACACCTTCCTTCCTCTATCAGCTCAACATACCCTGTTCATCTGAGCAGTTTTGGCTTAGTGTCAAGAATTCAGGCTTTGGAGTCAGGTGGGGTTTTCTCTCACCCAGGCTCATTTCCTTCCCCTCCTCAAATGAGGATGATCAGAGTACCTATCTTACAGTGAGGAAAGATCATGTGATATTTTCATCTTAAATGTAGAAAGTCTCAAATATGTATTTCCTATTGATATTGTGTTGAATTGTAATTGTTTTCTAGTGTCCATTGCTTTTTGAGGCCACAATCACACTTTTAAAAAATCCTTACTTAAGAATATGTTTATTGATTTTAGAGAGAGAGGAAGGGAAAGAAAGAGAAACATTGATTGGTTGCCTCTTATATGTGTCCCAACTGAGGCTCAAAGTCACAGCCTAGGTATGTGCTCTGACTGGGAATCGAACCCACAACCTTTTGGTTTATGGGACAATGCTCTAACCTACTGAGCCACGCAGCCAGAGCCAAAATCATACTTTTTTACCTGTGATATTGAAGTACTTAACAGAGTGTCTATGAGAGAGATGCTTACTTTGTATTGCATTGTGTTAGCTAAAAAGTTCATTTAGCTTTTTTTTTGTAAAATAAAAGGCATTTTTCATTTTCACCAATAACTTTATTGATGTGGATATTTTGAGTATATTGGCTATATTCCACATGGTGTAACATTGATTGTTCTCAATTAATGTCTCAATTTGATCACTATCAACTTCAACTGGTCTACCCAATCATGGAGCATCATCCAGAGAGAAATTTCCAGCATGAAACTTCACAAACTATTTTTGACACATTCAATCACAACACCTTCTCCAGACAATGCACAAACCTTTTTTTGCATTTCAGCTGTATTTTCACCTTTCTTGAAATAATGAAACTTAATATGCCAAAAATGTTATGTATTTTCTTTCATCTTCAATATAAAAATGGCTATACAAAAATTCACCCATTTTGATGTTTTTTAATGCATGCTGGTATGACGGCTATCAAAATGCAACCTAACAAAATTATTTCAAATGAAGTTAAAGACAACTAAGCACCACTAGAACTATCTTACAGGAAAAACCAAATATATTTTGCTAATCCAATATAAAGGAATGACTAAATGTTAGAGCAGCAAAGGATCACAGAGAAAAAGTTTTCTGATGTTTTGCTATGTGGATAAGGGCCCTTTATAAATCAAAGTTATGATATCCACAACATTGTAACTATTTGAAAAATCCATGGATTGAGAAAATAAGCTGCTATGGATTTATTGATCCAAATACATAGATGAATAAACTTTTTGGACGAAATTTTGAAAGTTCTGTTGCTCACTAGGGGCCAACAAATATAATTCAACCTCTATGAGAGAAACCAGGAAATTGAGATAAAAATTAAGTTTCTCCAAGGTGACAACAACAATGGGCAGAAGAGCCAGAACAAGAAAATAAACCTCTTAAGCCACTGGTCTCTGACTTAAGGGAATCTACTACCTTTCAAGGAAGCTCAGCTAACTTAAACATGGAAACATTGAGAGAAACTTAACACTGTATACAAGGTCTGTCCAGAAAGTATCCAGTCATGTAATATAATATGAAAAATAGAAACATTTATTGAAGAAGGAAGATATAAGGTACAATAAACAGTGTACATAGGACAATGACTCCTCAGTCCCCTTCAAGTAGGCACCTTGGCATCTCACACAGTTCTCCTAATCATGAAGAGCTGCCCCATCATATTTTCCTGAATCTCATTGATAGTCTAAAATCTTCCCTTTCAAGGGTGATTTTAGTTTAGGGAAAAGCCAGAAGTTGCAGGGTACAAATCTAGGCTGTAAGGGGTGCTGAGTCACCTGGATGATTTGATGTTTCACCAAAAAACTCTGAGTGAGACATGATGCATCAGTGGGCACGCTGTCATGATAAAGCTGCCAATCACCAGTTGCCCATAGCTACAGCCTTCTGAATCATCTGAATAGTTTCCACAGAGGAACGTTCAAGCTTAATGCAAAATTTGATGCAGATTTGTTGCTTGACTTGCTCAGTCATTTTGAATGCAATGACCACACAGTAAACTTGCTAACTCAGTGGTGTCTACTGCCCTCACTGACTAGTACAGTGGAGTTGCCATTGTTCACTCATGCACATTTCAGTCCATTCTCCTTGGCTGCTAGGTTATAACAATGTGACGCAAACCATTCTTGTAAGTTAACAATGGATAGACTTTCTGGACAGACCTCATATAACCAAGGTGTGCTAAGCCAACACCTACAAATGCAGTTGGAGTTCTGTCTAGTAACGTGGTTACCCTGGGAATTTTAGAGTGGGATTCTGAGAATTGAATCACTTCTGAAATATTTAGAGCACCAGCATGATGCTCAGCACCATTAAGATGTCTTGTCTTCCTTTTGAGCTTCCATAGGTCTTGAAAGTTTTAGATATTATACTTTGGAACTGTTGTGTAAAATGGGAGTAGGTGAATAAAGAAGGTGAGACCAATGGAGATGCTATTTTCAGTGGACTCATTTGGAATTTATGGCTACATGTTATCATCTCTTATCCACTTAAGGTAGTTTTTTAATTCATTATTTTTTAGAGAGAAGAGCAGGGAGGGAGGAAGAAAGGGAGAGATACATCAATGAATGGTTGCCCTTCACCTGCCTCCAGCAACAGAGCTGGCTGGAGACCTGGCTTGTGACCTGGTTGTGTGCCCTGACTGGGAATCGAAACAATGATCTTTGAATTCACAGGCTGGCACCTGTCTACTGAACCACCAGCCAAAGCCCAGCTTTTATCCACTTAAAAACTTACCTCTGCCTCTTCTTGTTTCAATAGTGTTGAGATGACAGGGTAGCTGTAGGTTGTTAATAGTCTGGAGATGCAATGTGTGGTTCAGTTTCAATATTTTCATATGGTTCACATCTGCAGTCATGTTTTTCAAGCAGGTTAACTTTACTCAAGTTTAGAGCTGTTCACAGAGGCATGGCTAAAGGTAACAAAGATTTTAGGGGACTGTGGCAATCATCTGAGCAAGAAACTTGAACTGTGAGTCTGTACAAGGCAGGGGCAGGTGGAATTGGAGACAGATGGAGAGAAGGGAGACCTGAGAGAGGGCTCAGCTCTCTGAGGAGAGTCTGGGTCTGTTTGCCAAGCTGAATGTGAAAATTGAGAAATGAGGTGGAGTGGAGAATGACCTCATTGTCTGAGGCCACTCAACTATTTAAGTGTAACCCTGTGTGGGGAGGCTCTGTGAATCAGGTACGTGGAAGGCCCTGACAGATCCCTTTGCTCCTCCTATAGCCTTACACTTTTTCCAGGTGCCCAGAATTTTCTGGAGTCCTCTAAAATCTTCTGGAATTTTCCAGAAGCTTGAAGGCTCATGTTCTAATTATTTTCTTCTTCCTGATTTTCATCAAATATAATCCATGACTCTTTTGGATTTTTGTGCCCCTGTCAGAGACTTACATGGGGCTAGATCAACAATAACTCACAATAATATCAAGGACCAACATTTGTTTTGTATGAAGTATTTTACATTCATTATCTTTATTTGAACAACTTTCTAAAGCAGATAATATTATCATCCTCATTTTTCAGATTCTAAAATCAAGTAGTATAGAGGTAAAGTATCAAGGTTTGAACCTGGGCAGTTGGACTCCACAATCTCCACTCTTATATTACACTTCTTTCGCAAATAATAGGTGATGAATCTGGTGCATTGTGGCAATTCTTCTGTTTTTACTACTATGTCCTCATAGTAGTTAGAAGACTGTAAGGCACACATTTACTGATTTGATTGAGTTGACATTGAAAGGACATATCCACTGAGGCCACAATATTCCCAAAATACCATGTTGGACTGGGTTGCCACCAGCTAATACTTGTGGAATGTGTTCCCTATGCTGGGCTTACTACAGGCTTGTGTGCATTTGCTTATTTAAACTTCCAAACAACACTGTGAGATAGGGACTGTTATCAACTCTGGTTTGTAGATAAGGGAATGGAACTTTCCAGATCATAGGGCCACTCAGGGACAGAGCTGGGATCCAGACTCTGAGATTATGTTCAGAGTTCATATTCTTGGCCACCACGCTCTGCTGCAAGACAAGTATGCTTAGGGTTAAGAAAACTTATGTGTGATCAAAAGCCAAAAACAAAAAACCTGATACTAAAATAATAACTGATGTGGCTTTTTATGACCTAAGGGAATGGAGACCACATCATTTAGGAGAGAAACAATGGTTAAGCAAAACTTTAACAAGCAAAAAGAAAAGAGAAAGATATTTCAGATGTGGTGGTAAGTTTAAGAAAATGTGATGGGTAAAAGCAAAACAGATTTACTGGTTATCAGGGTCAGAGATTTCATGTTGGAGGGAATGGGAGAGTTGTGGTTCTGTTTGGGGCCTTGTTTATCAAGCTGGGAAATATGGCATTTTTCATGGAGTTTGTTATTGTTGTTGTTGTTCTTAGAAAAAGTAAAAGAAAAGAAATGGCAGCATGGAGGCTATGATCCAGGGGGAATACCAAGCCTTGTTTTCTTCATCTGGAAAACAGAGCTGTTACTACTAGCTTGAAGGTAGTATTAGCCAGTGTATGGGGAGTGTCAAGCACATGCCTGCAATGTAAAAGGTGGCACTAAATGGTAGTTACACATCCCAATGCAGGTCCCAGGATGAACAGTGTAGGCAAGAACCTGGCAATGGGGAGCTGCATTAAAGATGGAGGATGCAGGACCGGAAAGGACACTAGGGACACCAAATATCACAAAGAGGGTGTCTCTCACATTTCCATCCTGTCACTAACAAGAGAGCTGCACAACCCAGGCAGAAAGAGAGACAATTTGTGTGGGAGCAATGACTTTGGTTGTAGATAAGCTGTACCTGCAGTATAGTGGTCATAGCTCGGAGAGAGCTAGAGGGAGGTAAAGAGATCTTTAAAAGTCATGAATTGTGACCTTGAGTTTGGAGTCATCTGTAGAGGTGTCATTTATGTTCCATTCCTCAAATGCTTGTCCTGCAGAGATGCATATAGCTTCCTTATCACTCAGGGCTCAGCTCACATGCCACTTCCTATGAAGAGCCTGACCACCCTAAGATTGGGTAATGACCTCCCTGCACTCTTTGTCCCATCATGCTGACTTACTGCACAATACTTGCCACTCTTTGCAATTCTAATACATTTGTTTACTTATTCACAGTCTGCCTTCCCCAAGAAAACAGTAGCTTGATCCTGTCCCCCGACTGGACCCAGGGCCTAGAAAAGTGTTTGGGATATAACAGAACTCAGTATTCCTAGTAAATGGCATTGAACATTGTTAAACTCAATAACTATAAATATATTTGAATAAATGAATAAATAAAGCTAACTTGTTGGGGTAGGCATGGGCGAAAAGAGGGAATAGCAGAGATCTTAATCTAACCCCTGGAAAACAGAAGGCAGGAATGAGCAAGAGAGTACATAGGAGATCACAGAGGTGGGGAAGGAGCAAAATACAAAAGTGTCCTGAAGACCAAGGGCAGGGACATATCAGGAAAAGGGGAGAAGAAAATTCAACATGCAAATGTGTTAGGAGGATGAAATATAAAAGAACAAAGGCATTTGCTGGGGACTGGGGCTCCACTGGGCTGTAAGCACATGCCTGCGGGTGAGAAAGAAGTTGTGATGAAGGCAGGCGGGTACTGCTGTCCACCAACCTCTAGGAATCTTTGAATGGGAAACAGGGTTGAAACTAAGGGAGCAGAATGTAAGAGAAAATAGCTCATAGGTAGGAAAGAATTAGGCAGCAAATGGAAGTGATTGAGGGTGCTCAAGAAAAAGAGACAATGAGAACAAGGAGAGGACACCTGCTCCTAAGGAGGGGCAGACAGACTGAAAGGTCCACTAACATGATTGCTAAAATGCACATAATGATTTTTATGACTTGTGGAAATGGGTCCCATTACCATAGAGTAATAACCTCAAACCTGTGAAGAGAAGTATAAAGATACATGAAACAAATACCAATGCCTTTGCCATATGGAAAGAAATGTTGTCATCTACTTTAAATCAATTTAGGGGAAAAAATGAAGCAATCGTGAGAAAATAAGTAGAAAAAGATGAAAACAGTAAAAAAAAAAAAAAAGAGAGAGAGATAGAAATAGTGGGACTTGCATCATGTCAGTTAACTCCCTGGGATGGTGGCCACTTACCCTCGAAAACAGGACAGTGCCACACATCTCTTACCTAGCTTGTAAGGTTTTTGCATAGGTTCAATATCGATGTAACATGCTGTGAGGTGCTTAGAAGTATGTTCTAAGTGAATGTGAGCTGGTGTAGCAATTCATGAGCATTGTTTCATTATCCCAGATGTAACAGGACAGCTCAGTACACACCCACAGAGGCAGGTTAATGCATCTCAGCAGCCTCAGGGCATGCCTGTTCCGAGGAGGTGTTGAGCCAGCAGGAGATTTAATAGACTCAGTGACTCTGGGGCAGCAACTTTCAACCAGTGGGCCCTAAGATCTTCTCAAACCTGCAATACCTGACTATTTAGTCAGGGGCTCGAACCTCTTTTCCCATAGAGTGTCAAATTAAAACATGACAACAGCCAACACAACAATAGCTGTCCAGTGTGAATGAATCAAAATTACACCTATTTTTATCAATTGGCAAAAGGTACATTTTGGGATATGCAGCAGAATTTTAGTAATTAGTTCATGTGTGCCACGAGGTGAAGAAGGTGGAAATTCTCTGCTCCGGTGGGATATGGCTGTACCAAGGCATGAGTCAGATGTTGCCTGCAGCAGGGGGCTCACAGGGGTCTGAGGGGGATGTCAGAAATACCAGAAATATGAGAGGAGGTGCATGGGAAGACCCCAGCCCCTGCCTGACAGAGAGCCAGCTTCCTTTCCTGCATTCTTAGACTTACCAAACCAAGATGGCAAGCTTTTTAAAAACAGTTATAAGCTCTTTAAAAAATATTACACAACAGAAAAAGAAATACTTCTCAACTCCAGGCCCTGTAGGGTTTGAGCTGTCAGAGTTCCATGCTCTCTGGGGCAGGTTGAGTTTCTGCTTCCCACCCTCAACCCCTGCAGAGTATGTGGCATTCACAGTCCATTCTTGTCCTCACATTTCATATGTTCTTCTACATCCTCCTCCTTCCTTCCTCCTGTATACAGTCATCCTGTTTTCATTTGTATTAGTCCCTTGACCTCATCAGGTACTGTCTTGTAAGATCAAAGAATATATATGTGTTCATCTGCGTATGTGCACACGCACACACGCACACACACGCACACATACACACAAAGCCCTAGCTAGCTCCTTAATAACTCAGTTTTGTAAAAGAAATATTAATCATAAATAAATAATGACAGGATGAGTTAGAATATTTCATATGCCAGATAAAGGAGCCATTGGGGTTGTCTTACCAATTAATCACTGGTCACAGGGAGCAGGGTCCTGAAGGATGAATAGGAGCCTTCTTTCTCATGGAAAGCCTTTGTTATACTTGATAATTCTAGCATCACCCCCTTCACCTCGCCTGGAGCCAGTGCTCAGTCAAGAGCACTGCTGATGTTTGCTTATCTCTACAGACTAGAGCAAGATCACTGCCACCTATCCCTGTGGGTGCAGGAAGGAAGGGTTCCCTGGGGTTGCCTTGCATCAGGACCAGGCAGCCCCTGGAGGAATGTATCTTCATCTGGCTCCAGAGTGGCCTTTCCACCCCTATGGTGCAGTTTGAGAAAGTTTTGGAGGGAGGGTTGCCCACAAGCATCTGTCTAAACCCCTTGCAGACTCTCAGAATGCTGAAGAATGTTTTAACTTGAATGTTCTGTGCAGTCAGTTATTACATGACTCACTTAAAAGGCAATGCCTGCATGCCTTTGATGGAGAATTCTTATTATTTGGAAAACTGGCTTTCTAGGAAGCTGGGGTAGGGGATGTTTGAGGCGTTGCCTATTCATTTTACCTTGAAGTTAAATTATAGTCTGGCTTCAGAAATGGCCAAGACACGCTTTTTTTCCTGTCTTTCTTTGCCACTCTCCTCACAGGGCTTGTTTCACGAATCATTTCACCAGGAGGATTATTGTTTGAAGGTTTCCATCGCAAGGATGCAACCACTTGAGTGGCGTTAGCCCTGAAAAAGATACTGCTTTTTTTTTTTTTTTTAAGATTTTATTTATTATTTTTAGAGAGAGGGTAAGGGAGGGAGACAGCGAGGGAAAGAGACGTCAATGTATGGTTGGTCCTGCCTCCAGCTATGGACCTGGCTAGAGCCCTGGCTTGTAACCTGGTTATGTGACCAAGTTCTAACAAGCAACATTTATGTTCACAGGTCAGCACCCTATCTACTGTGCCACCAGTCAGGGCCAATACTGCTTTTTTTATTCTTTTTTTTTTTTATTTACTTTTATTGTTGTTTTATTACATCCATCCCCTTTTTACTCCCATCTGTCCCCTTCTTCACCCACCCACTCCTCCACAAAGTCAATCCCACTCGTTGTCCTTGTCCATGGTTCTTCCATACTAGTTTCTTGACTAAACTACTCCCCTTCTTTGCCTCCTTCTCCCCCTGCCCACTGAAAGTCTGTTCCTTGTATTCATGTCTCTGGTTCTGTTTTGTTTATGTTTGTTTTGTTCATTATTGTCCTGTAATGGGTGAGATCATATGGTATTTGTCTTTCACTGACTGGCTTATTTCATTAAGCATACTCTCCAGTTCCATCCATGTTGTTGCAAAGGGTAGGAGTTCCTTCTTTCTTTCTGCTGTGTACTATTCCATTGCGTAAATATACCAAAGTTTTTTTTATCCATTCATCCACTGATGAGCACTTAGGCTGTTTCCAGCACTTGGCTATTGTAAATAGAGCTGCTATGAACATAGGGGTACATAGATCCTTATGAATTGGTGTTTCAGGGTTCTTCGGGTATAGTCCTAGTAGCAGAATTGCTGGATCAAAAAGCAGTTCCATTTTTAGTTTTTTAAGGAAACTCCATACTGTTTTTCATAGTGGCTGCACCAGCCTGCATTCCCACCAGCAGTGCACCAGGTTCCCTTTTCCCTACATCCTCACCAGCACTTGTTGTTTCTTGATTTATTGATTGCTACTCTGACAAGTGTGAGGTGGATTCAGTTTTGGTAGGTTATACATTTCCAGAAATATGTCCATTTCACCCAGGTTGTGGTATTACTTGTCATATAGTTGTTTGTAGTAATTTCTTACAATCCTTTGTATTTCTGAAGTATCATTTGTGATTTCTCCTCTGTCATTTCTGATTGTTTATTTGGGTCCTCTCTCTCTTTTTCTTGATGAGTCTGGTTAAAGGCTTGTCAATTTTGTTTATTTTTTCAAAGAACCAGCTCCTGGACTTACTCATTTTTCAAATTGTAGTTTGAGTCTCTAAGTTTTTTTAATTTTGCTCTGATCTTGATGATTTCCTTCCTTCTACTTGCTCTGGGCTTTGTTTGTTGTTGCTCCTCTAGTTCTTTCAGCTTATGGTTAGATTGTTTGTGTAAGCTTCTTCTATCCTTTTTAAGTAGGCCTGTATTGCTATGAATTTCCCTCTGAGGACTACATTTGCTGTGTCCCATAGGTTTTGGGCTGTTGTGTATTCATTGTCATTTTTTTCCAGAAACTTTTTGATTTCATCTTTGATCTCATTGTTAACCCATTCACTACTTAAAAACGTGTTATTCAGTCTCCATGAGTTAGAGTGTTTTTGTTATTTTCCCTTGAGGTGGGTTTCTGGTTTCAATCATTTGTGATCTGAGAAGATGCTTGGTATCAACATTTCAATTTTCATGTATTTGTGGAGGCTTGTCTTGTGACCACCATGTGGTCTGTCTTAGAGAATGTTCAATGTACTTTTGAAAAGAATGTGTATTTTGTTCCTTTGGGGTGAAAGGTTCTGTATATATCAGTTAGTTCCATTTCCTCTAGAGTGTTGTTCAATGCCACAATATCTTTGGTATTTTTTTGTTTGGAAGATCTGTCCATTGTTGATAATGAGGTATTAAAACCCCCTACTATTTTTTTTTTTAATTTTATTGTTTTTGTATTACATCCATACCCTTTTTGCTCCCCTCCCCACCCACCCATTCCCCCCAAAATCAATCCCACCTGTTGCCCATGTCCATGGTTCCTTTATACTACGTTCTTGTCTAAGCTGCTCCCCTTCTTTGCCTCTACCTCCCCTCCCCCCTACCCCGTTCCCCTGACCACTGAAGGCCTATTCCTTGTATTCATATACTTGGTTCTGTTTTGCTTGTTGTTAGTTTTGCTCATTATTGTCCTGTAATGGGTGAGATCATATGATATTTGTCCTTCACTGACTGGCTTATTTCACTAAGCATAATACTCTCCAGTTCCATCCATGTTGTTGCAAAGGGT
>PVIW01009645.1:0-50359 GCA_004026585.1 Noctilio leporinus | reverse complement strand
GACCTGGAGTCAGTCCAAGGTTGAGGCTGGGGTTCAGGAATAGGGACAGCGAGGAACACCGGTGGGGGGAGGGGGCAGGGGGGAGGGGGTGCCACATTCCATTTTGCCACGTTGAGGTGGTGGCCCTCTGATTGGAAATACCTGGCTCACTTGTGGAGATGCGGCACTGCAGCTGAAAATAGGGGGATCCAGGCTTTAGAATAAATCTCAGCCCATGAGATCTGCAGAGTGAAAGTAGACGGAGGGTGGATGCTGACGGACAGAGGTGGGGGGAGCACTGATATGGGCAGACATTCCTTATTCAGGATCTAGAAATACGGACCCACCCCTCACTCACCCCTTCCTCTTCTTGTCAGGTTGTTCCAAGCCTGACACTATGCTAGACAGGTCCAGGCCTCGTCCCCCCCCCTCCCCCACTGCCCTTCACAAGCTCCTGCCACAGCTGCTGCTGTCACTGCGGAAGCCAGTGGCTTGTCAGCCATAGCAACCAGCTCGCCAGTCCCTGACTGCAGGCAGGAGGGGACAGTTGCTGTCCCAGTGGCTCCAGGCAGCCTCTCCGAGCTCACAGACCTTGTCTCTGCAATTCGTGCTGGTTGCAAGATCTCAGGAGTGTGCCCCTCGTTCCGATGTCGGCTTCCTTGCCCTCAGAGCTTCCGGGAAGCCATCGCGGCCGCCAGACCTGATTTCTGCAGCTGTTTGTTTCCCCTTGTTGGACGTGGGGGGCTGAGGCCTGCCAGCGGCTCACATTTCTCAGAGCGCCCAAGAGGGTCACATCAGCCTGCTTCATGTTGCTGGGGCTTTTTTATCCTCACCTGGGGACATGCTTTTTGATTGCAGAGAGAGGGGAAGGGAGGGAGAAAGAGATGGGGAGAAACCGTGGTGAGAGAGAAGCGTCCATCCATTGCCTCCTGCACCAGGGACCCAACCCACAGCCCGGGTATGTGCCCTGATTGGGACTAGAACCTGCAGCCTTTGGGTTTAGGGGATGATGCTCCAGGCGCCTGAGCCACACTGGCCAAGCCGCCTTGTGTGACTTTTAATATGAGGAAGAAGAGGCAGGACAAGGCTCCTAGGAGATTTTCCAGGGGGAAGCGACAGCCACCTTTCCCTGTCTGTGCGGCACAAGCCAGGGGCATTCCGTTAGGGGCTGGATCGGATCTTTGTGTGGAGAACCGCTGTCGGAGGAGAACCTGTCACGTGTTCTCACTGTGCTTCAACAGCTGCTTTCACCAGGACGAGAAGGGTGCTTCTGTCTTTATTTTTCTAAAAACTGTCAAGCACAGTATCCGTTCAGGACCATCCCGCAGCAGTTTCAGATGAACAGAAAAGTGTCACCAGCCTCAAGCACCCACCTGGCCCCACACCCAGTTATCTGACATTACTGGCTGCGGTCTCCAGGGAAACAAAAGGAGAATGAGCCAGCGGGACTACGCCAAGCTAACAAGTGTGTCAGACACATCACAAGAAATAAAGTAGGAAGCAAGTATTACCCATTATTCACTACTGGTGACACAATTGCTATCTTTTAAGACAGTTTAATTTTTCTTCCTACCTATAAAGCTCTTTATATGCAAAGAGAGAGAGAGGTGTTCATGAATATACTTTTTTAAAAAGTGTTTTTGCCTAAGGGTCTTTTTATTCAATCCATGATATATTATAGATTCTTGCATGAAGTAAAGTATGCCCCCTCCTAAATCCCTATGCTGAAGCCGTAACCCCAATGTGACCGTAATTAGAGATGGAGATTTAAAAAGGTAACAAAGGTCAAATGAGGTCACCAGGGTGGGGCCCTAATCCAATAGGACTGGTGTCCCTGTAAGAAGAGGAAGAGATGCCAGGCTGTGTGTGTGCATGAAGGAGAGGCGCTGTGAGAGCACAGGGAGAAGGTGGCCCTTTGCCCGCCATGCAGAGAGGCCCCAGGAGACACCAGACCTACAGACACTTGGAGCTTGGACTCTTGCCTCCGGAGCTGAGAGACAAAAGAAACGCCTGTTGTTTGAGCCACTCTGTCTGTGGTACAGTATTACGGCAGCCTGAGCAAACTAACACACACAGTTTTAAGGGATTTTAAATACAGTTTTCAGTGTTTGGTTGGCTGAATGACAATGTAGCCTATGACTGTAATTATTTAAATGATCATGAACATTTGTGTTGTACCGAAAGGATTTGTATTACAAACAAGGTTGCCATGAGCATCCTTACACATAGACAGCATCTCATTGATTTCTTAGGAGAAATTATAAGGATGGAATCGCAGGGTCAAAAGATGTGCTGGGGCAACATTGAGTCACATGTGACCGTACCAGCTTACCTGTGCCCACTGTCCTTTCCTTTTGCAGGACTTCAGTACCAGAGTCCCTACCTACCTCCTACCAGACTGGACACGGTCAGCCCTGCATTAGTAGGCAAAAATGATCGTTTTATTTTTTCAATGAAAGAAGTGGAGCACCTTGACATTTCATTACTGAAATTTTATTTCTCTTTTAAAAACAGCCTGTTCCTTTTTCAAAGCTGTTTTATTATTTTTAATATTTATAAGCTCCTGCTATCACAGGATAATCCTTTCTGTGTTGTACGTAACGATAACTTTTTCAATTTGCCATTTTTCTTTCAATTTTGTTTTATTTATCTGTTTGATTGTTTACTGCCATACAGGAATTTTTAAACTGTTTTGTAAGCTTTACCTTATAGTTTCTGGTTTGGACATCACACAATTTCCTTCTTTTCCTCTAAGTTACTTTTAAATAATGTTGTCAATACCAGCGGAGAAGCAAGGGTTCAGGGTTTTTGCTATACACGTTAGTTGGAACTAAAAAAAGGGAAACAAAAGAAATAAACCAGTCTTTACACTTTCTGATATAAGACACTCAGACAGTGGTGTCCAAGTGAACCAGAGGCTGTTTAAGGCTGGAATTCTCACTGCCCTGCGCCAGTGGGTCTCAAAGTCTGGTCACCAGAGAGCCGCAAGAGGGTCTCATCACAGGGACCTCTCAGACATGCACACTCGGGGGTCCCTCCCTGAGCCCGCTGAATCTGAGGCTCAGCCAGGTGCCACTGTCCATGCCGCAACATGCCTGCCAGATGACTTTGAAGCAGGCTTCATCCTGAAAGCCCCGCTGCTGGTGGCTGCAGTCAGCTGCCCTGGACCTCACACTGTTTCCCTGGAGCACCTTCCAGGGGCGTAAATCTTACATCCCTACTTGTCACAGGGACACCCTCCCTGGGGTGAGGGGCTTCAGTTACAGCTCACTTTCCAGTAGCACATACACGCACACCTGCATGTTGCTTGTTCTCAGAACTGGCTGGATTCAGAGAGGCACCTCCCAGTGTGGGCTGAGTGTGGAGTCGGAGCTTGGGGTCCTTCCCCTTTGGGCACCCAGGCCTCTTCAAGGACATGGATGCTGCTCCCAGGCACCAGGACACCTCTGCAGACATGACGCTTCTGTGTTACCTAGAAAAGGTCAGATGAGGTAAAACGGCCAGCACTTGGTGCACAAATACCCTCCAAGTGAGATGGAGAGAATAATGCTAATCTTTCCTCCTGGCACACTGCATTGTGCTATTAACCATCCTTTCAGGTGTCTGTCTGGAGATAAGGTTAAATATTTCCCTACCCCTGCTTCCGAGAAATATCAGGGGCAGGACAGTGCAATCCCCATCTATAAAGAGAGCGAACCGGGGATTCCCTAAGAGGGGTAACTTGCATGTGACACTTGCCCAGATCCCTCCCCTGGCTGCTGGCTCAGACACTGCAGTGGGGACAGTCCCCATGCAGAAGCTTCATGGTGAGAACCAACAGCCCCGTGTGCATGGCTGCACCCCTCCTTTCGTGGGGCTCAGTCTTCCTGGCGGGTGTCTGCTCCAGTTGGAGCCGCCGCCATGGCAATTAATGTCTGCCTGCCCCCCGGGGAGGGACGGCGACACCTGTGTCACCTCATAGGCCTCTGAAATCGAAAGCCCCCTGCGCCGCTTGACCGTAAAACATGTCCTGATTAGCTGGGCTGTTTGCAAGACACCCCTGCTCCACAGAAGTCACCAAGAGAGGCTGCCTGCTGGAAGTGGCATGGAAAATACCCACCAATGTGCCGACTGGGGCTTCACTGATCTCACACCTGGATCTGAAGCTCGTAATCCCTCAGCACGAAGCAAGAGAAAGCGCTGCTTTTCCATGTATGTGTGTGCAGGCATACAAGTGTGCATGCACATGTGAGTATGCACACGTGTGCAGCCATGCTACTGTGTGTGTGCATGCATGTGTGCTAGTGTGTGCATGGATGTTCGGGCAGGCTACTGTGCACTTGTGTGCACTGTGCCAGTGTGCAGGCATGCTAGTGTGTGCAGTGTGTGTGTGCAGGCATGCAAGTGTGCGTGCACATGTGAGTATGCACATGTGTGCAGCCATGCTACTGTGTGTGCAGGCATGTGTGCTAAAGTATGCATGGATGTTCAGGCAGGCTACTGTGCATATGTGTGCTTGTGTGCCAGTGTGCGGGCATGCAAGTGTGCGTGCACATGTGAGTATGCACATATGTGCAGCCATGCTACTATGTGTGCATTCATTGTGCTAGTGTGTGCATGGATGTTCAGGCAGGCTACTGTGCACTTGTGTGTGCATGTGCCAGTGTGCAGGCATGCTCGTGCGTACATGTGTATGCGTGTGTGCGCGGACATGGGCCATGGGTGCAGGCACAGTAATGTGTGTACACATGCACTTATGCTGGCTTAGTTGCGCTGAGCTAGGACAGGATCTCCACCCTTAGGATCATTAATCTTACCATTCAGAGCGCGAGGAGAATGCCCTCTACTTTGAATTAAGAAGGAAAAGGCAACCGATTGAGGCTCCCCCAAGGCTGGGTGTAGTTGTGTTCTTTAGTTTTCAGAGGTGTTTTTGTCTCTTTGAAATTATTGCCATTAGTTTGTGGCACCATGGACTCTCGACCAGCCATCGCTTTAGTAAACCTGTAAAATATGGCACAGGACCACTAGACCACTTTGGAAATTTTTTTCTTTTTGAGAGAAAGCTCTTTAAAAAGAAAGAAATATATATAATGGTCCATTTGTATTCTAGCAAACATCATTATAAATGTGCACCATCTTGGCTTTCGTATAAACTTTGGGAGGAAGAATTTAAAATAATTGAAATGCTCTAGAGGCTCAAGAATTGGCATCCAAGCCTCCAACACACACAGATGTGTTCACATTGGCACATCCATGCACATGTGTGCACATACACACTAGGCACATGGAGAAGGATGCATGCATATGCAAACAAGCACATATAAATCCTTGTATGGACCTGTGGCAATAATCCCTTGAAAACACCATTTGAAACCCTGTTCTTGGAAAGTCAGCCAACCATCACCTCATTCATTTCATACCAAGTTGCCAGAATTGAGCACTTAAAAAAAAACTTTTTCTCTTCTTAAACCTATGCTGTCTAGTTTCTAGATAACGTGATGGATATAGCCATTATTATATTATTTGCCAAATATATTAATACTTCATTTAAAACCTACAAAAGTATTACTTTTAAATATACTTTATTTATTGCTCAAAGCTTTATAAACACCACATCGTCTTTAAAATCTCTATGATGCTGTTACCATCTCACTGTTTCTGGTTTTTCCTTCCAGTTCATATCTGCATACATATATTTTCAGCCTTGGTGGCATGTAGGTCTGGTTTGGAAATCAAGTGGTGGATGCAAATGTTAGCTAGAGAATAGGCAATATGATAAATCCCATGCAGTCCGCAAGGGACTCCCCGTGCACTTGACCTCTGACCATGGTGCCCGCTGAGGAATGAGCTCAGGCTGTTCACACTCACCCAAGTTCATGGCCCGTGGATGGGTGGAGCTGGAATGTAGAGTCAGCTCCTCTGATGGTAAACCCTGCACCAGTTTCACAACACCCTTCCGCAAGGAGGCTGCAGTGGGCCCTGGGTGTGGGGACGGCGCAGGGCTGATGCAAAGACCAGCTATGAAGGTGGCCTCCACCTGGAGTGCTGCCCAAGCAGATTCCTGGCCCCAGAATTTGTAGGTAATACTCTGTTGCCTGTTCAAGAACCATTCCTGGGGAACCACTGTGGTAGACCAATTCGTGACACACATAAATGGTGAGACTGAAAACGTGTATGACTGTTGTTAGAGTCTGTTGGGCATTGTCTCGAAAGTTCAAAGCTGTCCATGTATCTTGGCGAGAAATTTCACTTCCCTGGTCGCTCCCTGGAGAAATTCATGCATAAGTGTCCAGGGTTCACATGCAAAAATGTTACAGTCGCATTGTTTGCGATGGCCAAAGTCTGACACCTCACAAATAAATAAACTTGAGGGATTTATGGGAAGAAATAGTATACCACCATGAAAACATCAGCAGGCACAATATCTGCATTTATCTCTATATATGTGTGTGTATGTATTATGTATGTATGTTGTAGATATAAACAATACAGAAAAAAGATACAAAATAATATAGACTGTATGATTATATTGTGTATACAATTCAAAAACAGGTAAAACATCTCTCCATTGTGTACAGATGTGCCCGCAGTTGGGAAAAGCATAGTCTGTCTGCATTTTCTGTCTCCACCACTTACTCCCTGTGTGACCTTCAACGAGACATTCAGTCTGTCTGTGCCTCACTCAATTCCTGCACTTTTAAAATCGGGTTAATAATAGCACCTACCTCCTAGGATTGCTGTAAAGATTAAAAGCTCGTAAAATTCTCAGCAGAGGACTTGAGACATCTTAGCTATAATTATCATCATCATTATTACACCAGGTGTCTTTAAAAGGACTTGATGCTAGCATAATCAAATGATAAAGACATGCAGGAAAAAGTGATAACCAAATTAAATAGACCAAACATTACCAAACCAAACCCAGATGACCAAATTAACAAGAACACATAGGCAGTGTGTGCCAGCAAATGGGAACCTGTCTTTAGTGGCCAAATGAAGAGGGGGCTGTGGGGAGGGGGTGTTGGCATGGGATAAACACCAAGTCGTCAAAATAGCTTCCAAGAAAAGACAAAATGTCAGAAATTAAAAATATGGTGGGGGTTGCAGGATCCAAGTCCGGGGCACAGCCCCACCTTGCACAAGAATCTTCAGGTGGAAGAAGCTTCTGGAATGCCCTAAAGAGGGAGCTTCCTTGAGCAGAGCTGCCAGGATCCCCTGCTCTGAATACTAGGGAGCTGGTAGCCCCAGGATGTGAGGCTAGTCACCACCAAGAGCAATGTTAATGGGCATGTGGTTTATCTTCGCTTTCCCTGCTTCTCCGTGCTCAACAGATGTACGTAAAACACCTGCTCAGAAGTTAGAATGTGGCTTCTACCCAACTGTTCTGTGTGTCCAGCCCCGGACCCCTGGAAACTGCTGGCTCTGTTTCCATGGAAACTTCTTGCCTTCCGAGAACTGGCTCAGACCCCTTTAGAAAGCCGAAGGCTTGACACGTCTGTCCGAGCTGCAGCTCGGGGTTGTTGGCTATGCCTGGATTCTTGCAGGCTGCTGGCCGGGCGCTTGCCTACCTCACGGTGTTGTCCACGGGCCATCTGGGTGTCCTGGTGACATGCTGGCGGGCTCCCTGGAGCCCGTGATCAGGGAGAGAGAGACAGAACTGCAGCACTCAAGATGGAAGCTGCGGCCCTTTTATAACCTAACCGCAGGGTGATTCACCACCACTTCTGCATTATTCATTGATCACAAAGACCAACAACTCCAGTAAAATGCAGGCGAGGGCTCTAGAATGGCTTGTGTACCAGAATTCAAGGATCCCTGGGGACCATCTTGGGGGATGGCGAACACACCACTGATTATTATTTTTGCTAATTAAGAGTATGGACCTCATCCATTTTTTCATAATAGTATAGTCTATATTCATACCTTTTTAAATTTATTTCTTACCATCACTGGTGGCAGGAAATCCAAGTCTACTTACTGTTTTCTTATAACCAGATTATTAAGAAGTTTTATTATTAGCCAAATGCAGCATCTATCTATGTATATGGCCAGACAAGAAATAAAAAGGGGGAGATGACCTGCTTCTACCTATGTGAATTGGAGGAAAAATACTGGTTTTTAATACTTTGAGATTACTATCCATACTCGTCATGCAAAATAAATCAATTTTCTTCCAATAATGTGACTTGGAACAAGTACTGGATATACTATAGACCCTAAACGTTTACGCTGACACAGTTAATCATGTCACAAGGCCCTGACAAAGCTGCCAGGAAGTGGAGATGCTGTCAATCTTATTCAAGTTCAACGTCACATACAGCCCACAGTAGCTTGGAAACATGTATGATTAATGGTTATAATCAAAGTAAGTTCGTTATGTAAGCATGGTAACCCAGCCAAGGAGATATTTTCGTATGTGCTAAGAACTTATTAATTTCTGGCTGGAGAACTCATTTTCCGTATGGGGATTAGCGCTGCCCGGTAGGCAGCCTCGCTTGCTAAAATTTTTATGAACAAACAGTATTTGGACAGGAGGAGTGTTTGATTCAGCAGCAGCGCTAATGGCGCTTGGTGTTTCGGCAGGGGTCTTCCTTCCGACACACTCAGCGGGTCCCCCTACACCATGCCATCAATTCTCACCACAGCCTTGGGAGGCTGCAGGTCTCATTGTTCTTACAGATGAGGACACGGAGATGACGCTGAGAGGCGGAGACCCCAAAGGAGAAGCCACTGGGCCATGAAGGCCTGAGAAGAAGCAGGCGCAGACCTGCCGGCCATTTTCCCTTGCCAAGGGCTGTGGACATTTTCAAGGATCACACTTTGTACGCTGGTGATCGTAGAAACATTAGTCACAATAGACAAAAGGTGAAGGCAGCCTAGGAGTCCTTTGATGGATGAAGGGATAAATCTAATGTGGCATCAAAAGGAATAAAATCCCAGCCCACGCTACACCGAGGATGAACCTTGACAACATTACGCTAAGTGAAATGAGCCAGTTGCAAAAGGACAAATACTGAGTGATCCCTCTTTTACGAGGCCCTAGAGAGGTCAGATTCCTAGAGACGGAGGGACAGTGGGGCCGGGAGCTTGGGAGTGGGGAATGGGGAGTGAGTGGGCAGCAGAGGTTGAGTTGGGGAAGATGACACAGGGTGACTACATGAATGTCCCTGAACAGTACATTTAAAAGTGGTTAAAACAGTGAATTTTATGTCAGCTGTGTGAGTAGAACGCGTTTGCTGTGACTGGGAAATGCAGCTGTGGGCTCCTTGATGGCCCCAGGAGGTGTCCGCATCGGAACCGCAGTTATAATGGAAGATAATGTTAATAGATAATGTTGTTCGGAAGAGGACTAAGGGCTGAGCTCATGAGGGTCTGCCTTTGCATGTACAGCTTTCCTTTGTCATAGCACTAGAGAAAGAAGTGGCCCCTGGGTCCCTTTCCAACTTCATGATATGGGTAGCCATGCCCAAGTCCCACCCAAGAGACTGGCCCCTTTCAGCTCCTTGACCGTCCTCAGGTGACCAGTCAGCTCCTTTCCACCAGGGATAGTGGTGGCTGTCTAGGAGGCTGGGGCCCACCACCTTCTAGGGCCCAAGTCCTGGCCATGTGACCCATGTAGTGACATGGATTCCTGAGCCCCCAGGGGCCCTGCCCTTGGGATTTAATGGTCTTCAGCTGCCATCTTGGATTAGTCAGTACTGTTGTCTTTAAATATGTGTTTTATAAGTGAAGTCCGGTGGAACAATGGGGTGTGAACTGGGGACCTGGAGCCTTTGCTCCTGTGCCATCCCACCTCCAGCTACCTCCTGCCTCCTGAGAATGGATTCTCTCCTGCTCCCAGGGCCTGGGCCTCCCCTTCTCTGCACCCACCAGTGATCAGAGGCTCCTCCACCACGGGGCCCCGGCTGTGTGTTGGAAAATTGGAGCCAGACTTCATGGGGGTCCAGCAGCAGCAACACCGCAGAGCTTTCGGAGGGTAGCCAGGAACCTTGGGGGCCATCCATCCAAACCCTGGCTATGGCAGTCATTTGGGGAGCCCTGGCAGCTGGTGGGACCCACATACGGACATGATGTGGGAAGTCTCAGGTCAGCTCCTGGGTGCCCAGAAGGGTCAGCATTTAACCCACCCCCAAGCCCCAGGGAGCAGTGTGTTCAATGGAAATGGAATCATTGTGACATGTAGAAATAGTGGTCTCAGAGGATAACCAGAAGCTTTCTGTTTCAGGACTTGCGTGGCACCCTATGCCTACTGCTTGAACGAAGGGGGCCCTGCATTGTCCTTCTGCCCTGGGTTCTACGAGTCCTGTAGCCAGTCTTACAGATGTCATCTCTTGCACATGCAGTGGGCCTGCGGGACAGGCTGTTTCTCTCCAGGAGGCCGTGGGCCTTCTTCCTGAGCGGACGCAGCCCCAGGCAGAGGCTGCCTTGCCCCCCGCCCCCCTGCACTCCTGTGACCAGAGGTCCTGTTCCCTGTGGACCAGCCGCAGGCCCTCCTCTAGGAGCAGGGCAAGGCTTTGTATTTGGACTCAGAAACCTGGGTCCCTCCTAGATTTCCCATTTACAAGTTGCATACTTCAGGCTAAGTACTTACCTCCCCGATCTCATGTTAGGGAGATCCAATGGCAGTGAGCTCCCTTCTCCACTGAGAACATGCACACTGCGGGGAGAATATATATTTTAGTAAAAGGGAACTGAGACTTGAAAAGATGCAGCAGCACAGATGTATTATTTACCGCCCGTGGCTTAGCCAGACCCGCTCACCTTCCCCGACCCTGGAGGAGGCAGAGCAAGGGAGAAGCATCATCCTAGAGATTAAAGAAACTGCATTACTTTCATGGTGATATGGATGTTTTTGAAAAATCACATGAAATAGAGCTTTTGCTTAAGGCTAGGAGACGAGGCATAGAGGGAATAGGTTCTAGTTTAGCCAGTTTTAAACCCTCTAGTTCTCTGCTGCTTCATTTATAAATGAAGGGGGAAGGGGATAAGATGTCAAGTTTAAGATGAATCCTGAAATTCTCTTACGCTTTCATCTTAATTTTTTCCCCCTTGAAAATCGTTGTTTGGTGGCTGGTTCTCTTTGATCATGTGCACAGATGTATCTGTTAATATCAATTTAAATGCAGTGAATCTGCTAGGAACATTATTTCTGCGCCTCTCACACGTACTACAGCATAGTTTGGAATCCACTTAAAATGGTACTTGTAAATATGTATTGGGTCATTTCTAGGGCCAAACTTCCTATCCCATCCAGTTGTTGTGTGGATTAAATACATGTGTAGTCAGTGGGGAGTTCCTGACAGACGTCAGCCTCATGCAGTTTAGCTGTTGTTATTATGCAATTGTGTGGGTGTGGGTGTGGGTGTGTAAGAGAGAGAGAGGTAAAAATGGGGAAGGAAGGAAAGAGAAGAGAGAGAGGGAGGTGAAGAAAGTAGAGATCAGGAAGGAAAAGGGGAAAGCGAGGGGAGTGGAGCTGGGAAAGACTGGGATCACCCAGTTTCAGTCCAGGCTCTAAATGAGGGTTACCTGGAGAGCTTCACTACTCCACCCCTAAGCCCCACCCAGGTCCCTGGGGCATCAGAGGAGAAACCAGGCCCCTGACAGCCAGTGATCTCGCCCATTCACAGCAGCGAGTCCCCGGATGGCAATGAGGTTGGAGCCCAGCTGCTTGCTCCTAGCGTCTTCTCTCGCCTTCTCTTCCGATATGACAGTGTGAGAAGGACACTGGTCTGCACCAAGGCCACCCAATCCCAGGCCAGAGTCCAGCCTCAAGCAGCCCCGCTGCTTCCACCTTGAGCAGGAGAGTTCAGGAGGCTGCCAAGCCAGTACCTGATTCCTGAGACCCTCACTGCTTCACGTTTTCACCTACGTCTACATGAGCTAGAGTGATGGAAATGATGTCTTCAGTGAATTTTAATGGACTGATGAGAAACCAGTAAAATAATGTCAGTTCAAGCCCTGGCTGGTGGCTCAGTGGATAGGTGCCAGCCTGCGAACCCAAAGGTCACTGGTTCGATTCCCAGCCAGGGCACATAACCAGGTTGCAAACCAGGTCTCCAGCCAGGTCTGTGGCTGGAGGCAGGTGAAAGGCAACCATACATGGATGCTTCTCTCCCTTTCTTCTTCCCTCTCTGCCCTTCTCTCTCTAAAGATAATGAGTAAAATCTTTAAAATTAAAAAAAATAAAATTCCAGTGGGGTTGGCATTAAATAATAATAATAATTTTGATTCAGGTCCTTGTATGAAATGTACTGTGGAATCCAGGTGGTGGGTGTATGGCTAGTCAACTTTCTGTATGTTTGAAGTATTTCATAGTCAAATGTTTAGAGTATGTAAAAAATAAAGCAGCTGGAGAAGCGGTTTAAAATATTCACGTGCCAGCACATCTCCCTGACCCTCCCAGAACCCTACAGAGAAGGTCACATGTCCCTGCCTCTGTTGCCCAGCTGGGCTGTTAGGACAGCCTGTCTCCCACCTCTGTTCTGGCCATTTGGAGGAACTGAGGGACGTCCTGCTCAAACATGGGGAGTCCTGGGCATCCAGAAGGCAGGTCACCCTCTATGTGGAGAGCCGTTATGTTGATGATGCTAATGATGGTTCTAGAGTCAGAGACCTTGGTTGGCTGTCACATCTGGGCCTTCGATGCTCATCTTCTCTCATATCCTTTTTCTTCTCTGTAGAAGAAAGGATGGAACTGGTTGACGGTGACAGGCTAGCTGTCTTAGCCAGAGTGCTTAGTATTTCCTTCCCTGTCTTTTTCGGTGGTATTTTAAACAGAACTGGAGAAGGTTAAAATAATTCAAATGCATTTGAAGCCCTGGCTGCTGGCACAGTGGATAAGGGGCCAGCCTGTGAACCCAAAGGTCACTGGTTCGATTACCCGGCCAGGGCACAGAACCAAATTGCAAGCCAGGTCTCCAGCCAGGTCTGTGGCTGGAGGCAGGTGAAAGGCAACCATACATTGAAAAAAAAAAAAAATGCATTTGAGTCAGTCTTGTATTATGGGTGGAGCCATTAAAACAGTATATTTTAGAACTAACCCGTCGTATCCATGATTAATTAGCATCAGTTGTCATTCTCTCTGTGGCCTTGTGTTGAAAAATCAGGGCATGCGTCAATTTATTGCTAAACAACCTGTCCAGAGTGTAGCGATTCGCTGTTCGTATATGTAGGTTTACTGTTATGAATAAGGTTAGCGACTGCTCTAAGTAAGCTCACCAACTTCTCTGTCCCTGGTTGGGGGTGGGACCTGACCTTCTATGGTCGACATCAAACAGCTGCTGTGGGGAGCAAGGGAGGAAGCAGCTCGTTCCTGACCCTGGCCAATTTCAGTGGTGTCAGTCCCCCATTTCCAGTTTCGGCCAACTAGGTAATGCCACTGGACCTCAGGGTTGGCCGTGCACAGTCAGCCCTCCTGCTGGTCCCAAGAGCCACCACGTCACTGCGTCTTTCTGCTGCAAGCAAACAGGTCCCAAGAGGCTCCTTTACACCAGACTTGCTGAAAATGAAGAGCTATTAGATGATATCTTGATTATGAAGGAAATTTATAAATTAATACATAAAGCAGCACCCTCCTTAGGGGCAATTTTGCAGGAGAGGCACACAGCCGGCAGTCTTTGAACAAAGCCCTCTTGGTCTGGATTTTCTTTGTTCCTGCCAGCAGGGTGGGCACAGCCTCTCTTTGGTACCATCCTGTCAAATACCCGCTCCATTTGTTGGGATTCCGAAATCTGTGCAGACAGCACTGTTCTCCTGGTATGTTGACATCTCTCAGTGTCCATGCCTGTGACAAGAGAAAAGGTCATGCCTCCTGGCATCGGCATTGTGAAGAGCCATGGTATGATCCATTTTTAACAAATCCTTGGACCCTCCTTTTAAAGGGCTGAACATACTTGGCTTAGATGAGAGAATGTGGGCTTGCTGGATGATTTCTGACCAAATACAGAACTTATTAACATGGGTTAATACGCCATTATTAAAGATAAATATAAATAACCATTTTTTTTGCAGACTAAGAAGGGAAAACCTAAACCAAACATCCACTGTTAAGTCAAGGTACTTCTCCCTTGCAGAGTGCAACCAAGTAGAGGGCAGAAAACAGGTCCTGGAAGCCATGCTGCATTATCCTGGAGAGCGACAATGCATTTTTCAAGCTAATTGCTTTAAACTAATAGGAAATCACATTCCATGTGAGCACCAGCCTCCCAGTGCATTTCTTCCCCTGCACAGCAGGGGAGGAACCCTTATTTCTGCACCGGTTTACTCTCATTGCAATACAGAGAAGGGCGAGAGAGAAAACGCCTGGACTTGGGAAGTGATCACACGTATTTTGTTTTCATGCGCTGCCATTTTACACATTTCTTCTTCTGTCTTGCCAACGCTGGACCCTGGGCAGTCCGCTCCGTAGCCTGTAGGATCCCATGGCCCGGGAGGCAGGAGCAGAGACTGCTGTCCACAACCCAGCTTTAACACGGGTTTCCTGCTCCGTGCTCCTGGGGCTGCAGAAATCGGGCTGCTTGCTGGAGGCACGGGCGCGCCACGCTTCAGGGCTAAGTTACACGTGAGTTTCACAGCCGATTCATGGTTCCCAGCTTGGAAAAGGAGAATGAGAAGAAAACTTGGCTGATGTATATTCATGGCCCTGCGATTTAGGTCACTTGTGGTGGGTCTGGGATCTTTCGTGACCAGGACTCACTCCTCAGACATCATGAGAAAAGTATTTTGATTAGTTCATTGGAGCTCAAATCGAAGACAACTTTGGTCAAGAAGCATCGACTCAAAGCCCATGTTCATCCCTCATCTGAAGACGCCAGGCCCCTGGGCATGAAGGAATCCTGCGGGGGGGCCCGGGGAGGTGCTGTCAGTGTGCGTACACACTTGGGGCACTCGCTGCACTGCGGGCGGGCTTCGCTCACCCTTCCAGCAGTTATTATCCCCATTCAGCAAAGAGCAGGCTGAGGCACAGGGTGATGAAGTGGCTGTCGAAGTCAACACAGGGAGCCAGTCGCACACCTAAGGATTCAAACCAAGTGGCTACCTTGTTCTGTTGGCTGCTGGCCCGCCTAACCCAAAACTATGAGTGGGCACCTGGGTGTTCTGTTGAAAATTACGTCGTGAAATTCTTCTCTACAGAGCTATCAAATAGAAATTGTTCTTTCTGTATAGACCATATGCCGTCTTTCCCCGAAAAGCCCAGACCTATGATTAAGGTCACTCAAAACGATTCTCAGGCTCCTATTACAGAAAAGTTCAAAATAATAATGGATAAATAAAACAGTTTATTTCTTTCTCATGTAACGGGGCAGGCTAGGTTTAGAAGGACAGCTTTAGGGTGTCACCAAGGACCCAGGCTCCCACCGGCAAAGTTACCTCATGATCTGAGGTGGCTGCTGGTGCTCCAGCTATCAGGTCATGATTCCAGGCTGGCACAGGAGGAAGTCCAGCCAGCTGAGGCAGCTGAGCATGCCTTCCCGAAGTCCCAGATTAGATATATCTTTGCCGTGAGCTCAGTCATAAGGCAACTCCTAGCTCTCAGAAGGGTTACACTCTTTATTCAGGCACATTTTTTGTGTGTAACGTCACATGTTCAAAACTTGAGAAAGAAAGGAAAAGTGAGCTTAGGGAGGCCACTAAAAATCTCTGCTCAAGGTCAGTGGTCCATACCTACCACTCGAGTCAATGAGGGCCCCATAAACACTCCCCCGGAGTTCAGAATCAAGCAAAGGACTGAAATCTTGTACAGATATTTTAGTGCTCTGTTGGGGTTCTTAGATGCCATTCATGCTGTTTCATTTTTCTCATAAAGATGTGGTGGAGGTAGAATGAGACTAGGCCACTGTAAAGAAATCACTGGCTTCTGCCACGTTGCACCTGAGAGAGCAGGTGGGCCGCCAGCAGCTGTGCTGGAGCCCCCCCGAGAAACTCCAGTGCAGTTCTCGTTCTTGCTGCGTCTGCTCCAACCTGCAGGGCCTGAGGAATGGCCCTGATAGTTGCCCCCGTGTTTCCATCAGTCCGTGAAGGGTACAGGCTTCGTTAAGCGGGACTTGGTGAACCTTCACGAATGGGTCATTCAAGACTTGACCCTGCTGCAGAAGGACTAGCTCTCTGTATGTAGAATAAAATTTAAAACTTCAAAAAGAGAAGGATGTCACTCTGTATTGAAAGGAAAAGTAGAAAGGAGACCTGTCAGAAGAACCTCACAGATTGGCCTGGCCTCTCCCATAACTGTACTCAGAAAAGGGGTCCCCAGAACCATAAATGGACACATGCCACGGTGCCCCAGGCAGGCTGGGCTCGTAAGCCAGGCTCCACACGACAGAGCAGGTGGGCTTCACTGCCCAGGGCCCAGGTAGCCGATGTGCCGGTGCAGGTCCTCCTGGTCAAGGTGTGAGCTTCCCTTTCAGCTCTCCATCTGCACACGGGGTGTCCCAGTTCTACATGCCCTGTTGCAAGCGGCTCAGTAGCATCCAGAACTCTTCGATGGTGAACAGGACGAACTTGAAGGCAGGACTATCCACCATGGAGGGGAGAGTGGGGAGAGCCATCCCCTCTGCTTCCTGCTCCTCCTGGAGCTTCGCCCTGACCTTGTTGGCCGCAGAAGACACTCGTAGGAAGGATGCTATGCATGCCCTGCCTCCTTTCTGGGTAGGGGGACCAGTTAAAGGCTCCTTTACCTGGGGCTCAGGGCTTCAGTCCCTTCCACCAGGGAGGTGGAAGCTGAGGGAAGGGACCACTGTCCCAGGTGCCAGCTCTGTAGTCCCTTCTCCTGCCCCTGGGCAGGCTACCAGAGACTCCTTTTGCCTTTGTGACTTCTGAGGAGGGGAAATGGGCTTGGGGGGCAATTGAAAATCTCTGCAGAGAAAATCTCCCATCTGGCCTCTGTGTGCTTCACTCCCCAAGCTGGCACATCGACCCCCCGAGCCCCTCCCAGGCCCCTCCAGACCCCGCTCGGCTCCTCCGCGGCCCTCTGAGGTGGCCCAGGGGGTCCACAGCCAGGAAGCGTCAACCTGGGCAGGAAGGTGCCGGCTCACGCATTGCAGGTTTACCCATCCCGCGGTGGAAGGTGGCATTCCTGTCCCCTCATCGTAAACTCTGAAGCTTAGCAGCCTCTGCTCCTTCCTCTTTGGTGCCGCCTTCTTACACGGAGTCTGCAGAGTGGCAAAGCGGGGTGGGCGCTCCTCAAAATGTTACACAGAGAACTGCCTTGCGACCCCGTGGTTCCCCTCTGAGGAACCTACTCAGAAAAAAATAAAAGCATACTTCCACCCAACAACTGCCTACCAGGGTGGACAGCAGCATGACCCATCATGCCCAGGAAGCAGAAACAACTGAAATGCGTATTGGCCGGTGAACGAATAAACAAAATGTAGTATTGACATACTATGGAGTGTTACTCAGCAATGGAAGAGCATGCTCTAACATGGATGAGCCTTGAAAGCGGCCTTACTTGAAAGAATCTTTACTGTGGGTCCCAGATACAGGAAATGCCCAGGAAAGATAAGTCTAGAGAATAGAGCATGCCTTCATGGCCGCCCAGTTCCGGGGGGTCGGGATGACAGTGACTACACATGTATAGAAAGAATTTTTGTAGAGTCATGTAACTGCTCTAAAATTCGATGCTGTGATAATTGCACAGTTCTCGTAGTTGTGCTGGGTTTTGGTGGTGTTCGTGTGTGTGTGTGTTGTGTAGTATAAATACACTTGGTTTGGGTTGAATAGTGCCCCCCAAAATTCATCAACACCAAGAACCTCAGAATACGACCTCATGTGGAAGGAGGGTCTTTGCAGGTATACTAGTTCAGGTGAAGCCATATTTCTTCAAGGTGGGTCCTAAAGCTACGTGGCGTCCTTCTAAGAAATTCATGTGGGGACACAAATACTCAAGGGAGAACGCAATGGGAAGTTGGAGGCAGGGGTCACAGCTACGCTGTCACCAGCCAGGGGATCCCTATGGCCCCTGAAAGCTGGAAGAGGGAAGGAACGATTTTTCCCCTGAGCCGTCCAAGAGCGCACAACCTCGCTGTCCCCGTGGCTGGAGACTCATCTCTGTAGAGGGTGAGAGATCCATCTCTCTTGGAGGCACATCCCCAGCTCCTGATAAGTTCTTCCAGCCCCTGCAGGAAACGAACCCAATATGAAACCCCATTTAGTCGTACATTTCAAACAAGTGGATTTTAGGGAGTATAAATGATACCTCAAAAAGGGGTCAATTCAAATTAAACGCGTAGTCAAATGGGCTGAAGAAGGGGAGACCAGAACTCGGGGCTGGAATCAGAGAGCTGGTTTTGCTGCTACTCAGAGAGGCTGGGGAAGAAGGTCGCCCAGTTGCAGGCCAGGCCTTTAAACTGGGGGGCTGGGTGCCTCTTGTCCTCCCATGTCTTGCCGTCTCCGTCACATGCCTGCTGCCTGCAGAGAAAATTCTCAGTGCAAGTTCTTCCCTGGTGTCCAGGCTGTGGGAATGGCAGGCCCCTGACTTGCTCTGATCTGTCCCAAACCACCGCGCTAGGCCATGGGGCAGACGTGACTCAGTGAGGGCCAGTCTTAGAGGAAGGTCTGAGGTTTCCACGTTCAGGTGCCCAGGGAGCGTTGGCAGGCCGCTGAGGTGGGCAGTAAAGAGCGCCAGTATGAACTTGACCTTAGAAATGGGGGAGGACCTTTCTTCCCTGATTGGGGATAGGAGGCCCCAAAGCAGGTGAAAATATAGACTTGTTGTGGCCCTTTTTCAAATCTTTCTTGTTTTATTTTCATGGCATCCTGTTCTTTTCTTGTGTTTTTAAAATACGTTTTACCCTGCTGCGTGTAACTGTTTCAGGGTTTGTGTCTACTCTTGCTCGCACCTCAAGTCCTTGGGGTGCTCATTCGGTGGTGCATTGTTTTGTCTCTCGTGCTTCTGGTTTGTGAGCTCATGTCCCGCAGAAGTTCATCGGGGAGAATTCCAGTGGGTGCGGACAGAGGCTGCATCCTTCTAGAGCATGTTGGTCTTTGCTCATGCCAAGTTCCTCGAGCCTGTTACCTAGCTCAGATGGCCATCATGTTAACCCTTTAGCCTGCGTTTAACCCCAAACATACATAGTCAGACTAGCTACAAATTCTGAAGGAAGACCTTTTTTGTTTCATTCATAGTGTGAACACATTTCCTTCTCCCTTTATCATGGTGGATTGTGTGTGTGTGTGATATTCTTGCTCTGAGGATGGAGCCCTCTAAGGAGCCAGGATTGTAGGTCTCACGTTGGACACCCTGCCCTGCAGGGGTTACAGCATCAGCACCATCATGGTTGCCCTTCCAACATCCCCCATGGTTTCGGGCTCTTCTTTTCATGCCAACTCAGTCTACATTTAAAAAGATGGTGTTTTTATGTTGCCCAGTATGTCTTGGTGCTCTGTGGACTGGGAGCATGGTCTCATGTCACAGAGTATTGCCAATAACGGAAGTCTATAGGTGAATTTAGAGGTGGGAAGAGGGATCTTGAGGCTTCACAAATCCAGGTTCCTGTCCTCTCTGTGAGTTGGGGGTGAGGCTGCCTACCCTAAGTCATGAGAGATGGGGAGGTCTGACATCCCCAAGTGACTGTCGCAGTTTGCACAACAGCAGGAAATGGGAAAGCCTGGAAGGAATTTCAGGGATCAGTCAGCAATAATCAGGGCTCCACTGATTGAGGTTTCATGTCTGTGATCGAAAATGATAGAAACACGTATGATCACAGAACAAGGAGCATCATTCTCAACGGATGTCTAATCATCAAGTACAGTCATTTTCCTTTATGTCCTAGGGCACACGGGCCATGCCTGTGACCCACGTCTGCCCTCAGTGGGACTGGAAGACACCAACATCCCCTGAACGTGAAGCCATGCGGCAACGTCTGCTTGGGGCTCATGCCCTCAAGTTTCATTTTTCTGCCTCCTTCCCTTGATCTTCTTTGTGATCCTTGCTCAGCCATTTCTTGAATAGGTTTCATTTTGAACATCTCTTGAGCGTGATTTAGTGGAGGGCCATGGTGGGAAAGTCAGAAACCCCCAGTCACTGAGTAAGTGTGTGTCCCTTTCGGGATTCCAGTTCCGGCGATGATCACGTCCTACCCCAACACCACCCTGGCCACCCAGGGGCAAAAGAAGGAGATGAGCTGCACAGCCCATGGCGAGAAACCCATCATCGTGCGCTGGGAGAAGGAGGACCGGATCATCAACCCTGAGATGGCCCGTTACCTGGTGTCCACCAAGGAGGTGGGCGAGGAGGTGATTTCTACACTGCAGGTAAAAGCATGACAGACAGCTCGGATCAGAGTCTAAGTTCATGGGCAGCGTGAGCCTGGCTTGCCACGTAGGTGGGTCCCTGTGGGGGATAAATAAAGAGCCAACAGTCTTCCGGAGCCCATTTATGAAGCACCTCCCTCTCCCCCCTTCATTGAGGGAGATTAGTGAGTAGCCTGCAAAACATGCCGCTTTGGCCTAAGTGTTATGCAGAGTAAAATTATGATGAACCCAGCAGGGAACCCAACTGTAATACAAAAAATGTGAGACATAGAGGCCCTTACTGACAGTGAATCCAGGTGGGATGACAGTCTGTGCGGTCACAGGCTTTCACTTCCTATAAAAAGAGACTCCGGATAGGCATTGGGTGAAAAATATTACGAGGAAAAAGATTGTGCTGCTTTGGACAAAGCCAACGGAACAAAACCCCATCCTTCAAATAGCGTCACAAACGCTAGAGCAAATCTCGTTGTCCCATATTACTTAGCACACTTGGTAGTTACCTGAGTGACGCTGTTGGCATGACGGAGGGATGGTGCCCAGCAGACACGCGGGTGCACAAGCCCTGTGTTTGAAGAGCGGATGTCGATTCACACACGAGGTCCAACCCTGCAGTCCTCGGGCACCCCCCTAACCAGGGCCCCAAGAGCCCAAGGCCTTATTACAGTATTTATAGGTCTGTTTCTTGGGCAGGGTTGCTTTGGGTGCTTTAAAGGCAGACCATGGAGGGAGGGGGCGGTATAGGGGAAATATATATCAACTTCACCGTGACATCTTACACCTAATATGCGGCCAATTTAACAAGCCGGCAGCTGATGTCACCAACGTCCATTGAACGCATCCATCCGCACTGTTACAGTGGTGCCGGGATGGTTTGCTGCCAGACGTGCGTGGGTACATGTGTGTGCGTGTGTGTACATGTGTGTGTGTGTGTGTGCAGGGGTGGAGAGGTTTTTACAGCCGAAGTCCCTTCAGTTGCTCACTCCCTCCGTGCTCCTGGGTAAGATGGATTTCTTTCCTCTCTCCCTGTAGATTCTGCCGACGGTACGAGAAGATTCTGGCTTCTTCTCCTGTCACGCTATCAATTCTTATGGGGAGGACCGTGGGATCATTCAGCTCACGGTGCAAGGTAGGCTGGAGACAGAGCACAGAAACACGGCTGCTTTCGGTCCGTGAGGGGCAGGCGCACGCGTGGGCCTAGCTGGCTATGCTGCACCTCCGCATTCTCCAAACTGTGCGAAAAAGCAGTATTTTGCGGTGCCCATGACTAGGCCGGGGGCAGCCCCAAACACGGAAAAAGTCCTGAAAGGAATGAGGTCAAATGAACGAGCGTCATGTTCCATCTCTGCCCAATTTGGGGAACCCTTACCCTAGGTCAAATGAATAAAAAAAGGGGGAGCTTAACATTTGAAGTGTAACTCGACATAGGCTTTGCGTTATGGATTCCCAACTTGAGAGTGGTACTTACGTCCTCCAGGTGGGCCCTGACTGGCGGGGCTCAGCGGGTGGGCATCATCCTGCAGACTGAAAGGTCGCCGGTTCAATTCCCAGGCCGGGCACGTGCCTGGGTTGTGGGTCAGGTCCCCAGTTGGGGGTGTGAGAGAGGCAACCAATCGATGTTTCTCGCCCTCTCCTTCTCCCTCCCTGTCTAAAAATAAACTTTAAAAACCTAAAGTCAAGCAACCCTCCAGGTTTGGCCCAGTTCTGCCAGTGCTATGATGATTGGCAGTCTGGGAAAAGCAGAATTTCTCCTCCCTAAAATGAGATGAGGGGGGAAATGCTGCCAGGTAAGAAGCATCTTCCCACGTGGGCTGCTGAGTGCTGAGGAAGCTCCCGGGAGCCCGCCCAGCGCCCCGGCCTGGCCTAACCCTGCTGCCCTGTTGCCTGCGCAGAGCCCCCGGACCCGCCGGAAATCGAGATCAAAGACGTGAAAGCGCGCACCATCACCCTCAGGTGGACCATGGGGTTTGACGGGAACAGCCCCATCACGGGCTACGACATCGAGTGCAAAAATAAATCAGGTAAGTCCTTCATTTCCTCCAGCTGAGCTCCGCTTCCGACGCCCTTTCATTCTCCTCCATGTTTATTTATTTTACCTTTAAGAGCAAACCCGGACTTCTGGACACTCAGGGGCGGGGGTCCTCTTTTCCCGACTTGTCTCTTTCCTGGCTTAACGTCCGCCATGCTCCCTTCTGCGGTGTTTTTGTGTTGAGGGGCATCTTGTACGCGCAGCTCCACCTCCTTTCTCCAGGGGCCTCAGCCTTGCTTCATGACAGTCCCCTTGGCATTCTTGCCGCTGGTGGGCACGTGGGCAGCTGCTGACAGGCCCTGGCCATGGTCATCACCTCTGCTATGTCCTTTCCTTCCCTGTTCGGACTTCTACTGTCCTGAAAAAAATAAAAAAGACAAGGAATGTGAGTGGCATCAGCATGTGAAGGGTTAATGGAATTCTCAGAAGCCTCATGGTAGCCTTACTTTTCACATGGGGGGGGCAAATTCGCCCAAGAATAGTGCTTTTGGAAATGGTACTTGGGACTTGAAATAAGTGGCCGATCGGAAACAGGTCGAAAACCTGGGGCCACTCAGCTGGTTCATCTCATCTCAGCGACACAGCTGGGGACCCTGGAATGAGGTGATTCCTACACAGGGCCCCAGGGCACCTCCTGAGAGGCGTCACACCGTCACGGAGGAATGTGACACAGCTGGTGTAGACTGTGAGACGGGGAGCATGGCCCGGATGAGCAGGCTGGGGATGGCGCTGGCCCAGACAGATGGGGATCTTTCAGGAACTAGGCCCAGTGGGTGTCCCAGGGCCCAAGAAGGGAGAGGAGGCCCTGCCTCTGTTCTAGAGAAATAAGCTTGGATGAAGCCCAAGTCAGAAGTTCTGAAATACAGGTCTTGAAGGAAAGAGGATGCTTCTTAGGGGAGGCAGAGAACGACCGGGAAACGATGGTAGCAGTGAGAGCATGGGAGAAATGCCGATAGGAATCGGGGGCAGTGTCCCTGCAGGGAAGACGGTCCCCAGTGGTCTCTGTGGCTGAGCACTGACTACAGGATCACCAGCTTCCGTGCCGTTGGAGTGACAGTGGAGCTCAGTGCCTCCCTGCCTTGAGGGAGAACATCCTTTCCCGTTGCTAGGGGACTTTCTGTGGTCCCACAGGGACTTGGCCTCCAGCCTCCCCGGCCTCACTGCTGGCCTGTCTTTCCGGCTGTGTGCTTTGCTGGTTAGCTGCGCTCACCGTTCTCCTCTGCGAAATGGAACACCATAGCAGCTCTGTGACAAGGGTCCCTCAAAGGCCACAGGCTGCCTTCCAGCTGGAAGGCCCTGTCCCCTGGACCAGGTGGTGACTCGGGTGTCTCCACCTCCTCCTGAGACCCCTCCCTGGTCCACCCTGGAGGCCACGCCGCCTCACACCCACTGCTCCCACATCCCTCCCGTCAGAAGACCTCAAGTGCAATCACAGGCTTATTTCTGCGGTTGTTCCTTGTGCTTTTTCAAAGTTGTCAGCGTTCGTTTACTGCGTCTGGACTTTGCGGCAAGTGAACAAAGCTGTTCTCTATGTTGGGCCTGTGAAATGACTCCCCCTGTTTTCTGGTAGTACTTGTGGGCTTCCTTCCTCTCCCTCTTTAAAATTCACATCTCCTGTCCACCTGGAGTTCATTCGGTCTTGTGTATGCGGGGAGACTCGGATCTAATTTATCTTTTCTCAAGTGGGTGGCTGTGTGTTATTAAAAGGCCACCATGGCTCAGCGATTTCAGATGCCCTCTTGGCCACATGCTAACTTCCCCTGTGTACGGCAGGCAGTTCTGAACATTGAATTCTGTTCCATCGCCTTGTCTGTCAGTGGGGCACCAGTACCTGGCAGCTTCATCATAGAAGCTTCATGTTTCCCGCTGGTGGAGTGAGTTCCCCCTTGTACTTTCTTTTCGGGGTTTCCTTGGTTTTCTGTATATAAATTATACGATCAAATTTATCCTGTCTAGCTCCACAAAACATCTCTTGTTATTTGCACTGGGATCGCATTACATGTGTTCATTAACTCCGTGATATTTTCATGATGTGAATTGAATCGTGTCCACCAAAAAGATCACGCAGAACATGGCCCTAGTTGGGAAAGGGGGTCGCTGCAGTTGGGGTAGATGGGCCACATGCCATCTCCACCAGATGGGGGGCTCCCTGGGGCTCCCTGTGCCTGTTGGGTCTAACAATGACCCTTTCTCCAGCACTGAACACTTGGCGAACTCTCTTGAAGATGGGAATGCGTTTAAAGTGCCTTACCTGCCGTTCAGCACAGAGGAAGCATCTAAGACATGGCAGCTTCTAGTGTCACGCAGGCACATATAAAAATACTCTTGTATAAAATGCATCTGAAACGTCTGTGCTCCTTAAACTACTCCCTCCCCTCTCAGAACCCTCAGCATCGCCTGCATCCTGGGATGGAACCATCTAGGCCAGGAAGCACAAACTCATTTGCACACAGCCGCTACAGGTTCTTTGTCAGGGGGGAGGGTTTATAGACTTGCTCTTACCTTTGTGAATTTGGTCTCTAGAACTTTTGGTCACTCCCCCTCACTCTGGCCTCTGCCCATACCGCTTCCGGTCAAGTTCGCCCTCTTGCGTGTGTCCTGGATGATCTGCCACCCTTCTGACTGAGGATACCTGGCCCCCAAGCTGAGCTCACCTGGGGGCACCCAGTACCACCACACTGGCTCCAGTGGGACCCCCTAGTCCTTCCCCAGAGGTCATTTGGAATTCCAGTGACGGGAGCGTGATTCTAAACATCCCCATCCTTTTATGTCACCACCCCTTCAGGGCATTCACGGGGTCCTGCTGACTTTTTCAACAAATGTTTCTGACATCTCCTTTCTAAACCAAAGTGCACATCCGATGGTGCACTGCTGTCCCAAGCTTAGTGCCGGCAAAGTCACAGGTGTCGCAGTAGCTCCTGGCCAGGGTTCCCGTCTCTTGGCTTCACCTCATCAGTCAGCCACGTCAGGAAGCCTTCCTCTTGAGTGGGAGACTTTCCGCCAGTGTATGGACAGTTGATATTCGGTCCTGTGTGGCATCCGGCCCAGGGCACCTGAAGGCCACGTGACGCTGGAAAATGACCTGGATCGGGGCGCGGGGGGGTGGGGGTGGGGGTGGCGGGGATAACCCAGCTGAGGTCAATTTCTGCCCCACATCTCACCACCTATGTCACAAGATCTGAGTTTCTTGACCTTCACAATGAAAGTAAAAATCCTTACCTCGCCTTATAAGAATTCTATCAGGTAAAGCAGTCTGGCCAAACTCTAGCTGAGCCTCAGAATGACCCAGACAGTGACCCAGACAGTCAGTAGGTCTGAAAGTGCAGTTGTCAAAGCTCCAAGCCATTTCCAGTGTGCCCACCAATTTGGGGATGGCAGACGTCACGTTACTGTCATGCGCAGCCCAGCACTAAGCAGACAGATGCCATGTCACAAGTGTGAGCTCCCTTTGCTCCTCATTTTTTCCCAACTGCTGCCCTGACCTCCCCCCTGAACCCACTGTCTGCCCTTCTCCAGAAGGCTGACCTCTGTAGACCATACCATGAAGATTCCGTTCCCCTCCGACTTCTGGGTGGGTTCACGCCACGGTGGGCAAAGAGGATGACCTAGACAAGAATCCTGGCAGAGCTGTTCTGTGTGCACAGTTTCCCCCCCGGGGCACCTCTTCTGAGCTGCCAGCCAGGTCTGCAGTAGCAGCCCCAACCCTTCCCTTGGCGCTCCTGACCCTCTGAGGGAGCCACCGCCCACCCTTGCATGTCCACCTCCCCTTCAGCCCAGCCCACCTCTCCATCCATAGGCATCGTCTGGTGGGACATGTAAGCCCTCCTTGATGCCCCTTGTGCTGTCTGCATCTCAAAAGCACCATCCCCACTGGCCAAGGAAGGAGACCTTCCCGGAGGCCCCGGTAGCAGTTCCTTCATTGTCCCTCCTGTCTCTGGCCTCACCCACACCCTCCCCATCGGGGCCTGCATCTGGCTCTTGTACTTCCGAGCATGCATTTCTGCATGGGACTTACTCCTACAGACTTTTGGTTGCCCGTGGCAAATTCCTGCGAGTTATATTTGTACACCGATTTGCAGTTTCATCCTCCCAATCATCAGGATCTCTCGGTGATTATTTTCCAAGCCCCGCGTTGGAGCCTGAAGCGCGCCATTAATTACCCACAACCTGCCCGTCTGCACGTCAGCTTCGGAGGTAGCCCTTCTGCAGCGCTGCCACAGCCCGGTTTTTATTCCTCCTTTGATGGCGTGTAATTCGCTAGAGGGTCTTTTCAACTCGCGTCTCTTTCTCCATTCAGTCATCTTAAAATCCGTCAGGCTAACACATTCTTTCTCATCTTCCTGACCTTTTGCTAAAAAATTCATTCTGTGTTGCTTTGAACCAGATTCTGTAATCAGGATCATTGAAATCAGCGCTGCCTTTCAAAGTGCAATCCCTTCCAGGAAGGAGTTGAAAGCACAGTCCCTTCTCGAAGGATCTTTCACTTCCTGCCCAGCACTCCCCACCCCGGTCACCCGCGGTCACTCGCCCGAGGGCTGGCCCCGTGAGTTGATTGGCAGGAGGAGGTGGCCAATGGACGTTCATCAGTTTACTCTGCAGGGTCTCAGCCCCCTTCCGGACACATCCTCCAGTAAGGTGGCCGTGTCTTTACTGGCCCTGCCAGGTCCAGAACCCTCCACGTTGCCCTGGACAGAACCATCACCCGCTACAAGTGACAAGCACCCTGGGGTTAGTTAACAGCTGTCCTCACCTCCTACAATGCCTGGGCTGCTTTTCTCTTGCCTTCGAGATCGCCTCCAGAATGTCCGGCTTCCTCTGCTTTGACTTTATTTATGTGCCATTCCATTGGTAGCAACGTCCCTCCACAGAGACACCTTGTCTTCCTCTTCCATTGATTTTTCGCAGCACCTTCTTTTTACACCTTGACCTTCCACCTCTCACCCTCTTGACCCAATTGATACTCTATCTTTTGCCAGGAATATTAGCTGTTAGTTTCTATTATGTTCTGTTGCCCAGTAAGTTAGAGCAAAGGCTGGCTTGAGGCCACAGAGTTTTTCTACAAGTCCAGGAAACCTCTTGTGCGTGTGGCTCCCTCCATGCAGAGAAGGCTTGCAGACCTCCATAGTCACCACTCGTGTGGGAAGGGCTCTGGGGTGGCACCCAGCCCTGAGCGAGGTCTGTGTATTTGCTATTTACTTATTCACCCGTGAAACATCCATCTATGATCTGTCAGCCTCTGTGTGCGCATTAGGGACATGGCATTGAACTTGGCAAGCGTGCTCTCTGCCCTCCTGGAGCTTAAAATCCAGCAGGAACACAGGGTCTCAATGAAATTCTTACACGTGTGATGAGCACCACCCAGGAGGACCCTGGGGTGTGGGACCATCCTTTCAGTGCTGCACTTAAGGGGTTCTTTTTACCACCACCACCATTGCACCAACATCTGGTGACTCCCTACCCCCACTCAGCACCTGCCCAGACTCTTTCTGAAATAAGAACCACTTCCTGACATTCTCGTGATGGGTTGAAACTGTAAAATCAGCAGGTACCTACTGCCACATATTTAATAACTCCTTGTATGAGGCATGTGATGCCTTTCAAATTTGCTGTGGTTGAGAAATAACTCCTACCATAAAGGATTCGAGACTAAATGATTCCAAAAGTTAGAATTAAGAAATGCATTTGGTAAGCAGTGTTTCTACGGGACACTGAGGTTAATTTTTATAGGCATTTTGCTTTCACCACACTTCGTTCAAAGAAAGTGGCCCAACATGGCTGAAGGTTTTGCTGGTTTTCAAATACTCAAATACCTTTTCTTTTTTGGTGGAGGGGTGTCCGAACCCTAATTTCTTTTATTATCTTGTACAATGAGTACTTGGATGTGTTGTTCCCTGCATCACAGGCATGAGCTCCCATCAAGGGTCCTTTGTGGTCTCTGCCAATAGACCTGGTGTGTTGCCTCAGAGGTCCCTGGACACACGTCCCCTCAGCCCTTGTCCCCCTCCATGTAGACAAAGAGTGTGTGGTGTCCCCCCTCAGATGGCCCTCTGACAGAATGCCGGAAGCAAAGCATTGCGAATTTCACTTTGAGTTGTGACCTTTCTTTCTTTCCTTTTTATTTTTTTAACTTCATTTTGTTTTTTAATTCCTACTTGTGAATTTTCAAAGGCAGAGGAAAAAAACTCACATCTCTATCTCTTCTTTTTTGAAAAACAAAACCCCAAAGACTCCTGGGATTCTGCTCAGAGAACCAAAGATGTTTCCCCTCAGCTGAACTCGGCCACCATCATTGATATCCACCCTTCCTCCACCTACAGCATCCGCATGTACGCCAAGAACCGGATTGGCAAGAGTGAGCCCAGCAATGAGCTGTCCATCACCGCGGACGAGGCAGGTGCGTGTGCCCCACGGGAGGCCCGGGAGCCCGGAGCTGGCTCAGGCTCAGAGGGTTAAGGCAGAGGCGGGAGTTTGGTGAGAGTTTCCCGTAGCTCCACGCCCTACCGAAGTGCAGACAGTGTTCTGCTTGGACGGCCGTGCTCTGCAAATAGGGCTCTGTTCAAGGTTGTCGTACCCAAGACTATTTCATGGACTAGACACGTCAGTCTCTTCTGTCATAAACTTGATTGCTTTGTTTCTATTCTAATGTATTTCTTCTTCAACATCGAAATCTTAGAAGATAGTTCTACAAGCATTTTAAAGGAGGCAAAACAGGTTCTTTCATCCTAGACCTAGAGCTGTCTAGGAACATGTTGGCCTCACCTACTAAATCAATTTTGTAATCTGTTTCATCACCCACACATGTATGTATGCACACTCACCCCCAAACACACACTTGCAGGCACACACAAGTGTACACGACCCCTTCAGTGTCATGGTCTACTCATGGCTCCTGGGGGTGGAACTAACTGGTTATAGAGGACGAGGCAATGACCAAGTGGCAGTGAAGGGTGAGTGACAGGCCAGCTTCTAGGAGGGAGGAAGCGAGCTGCCCTTGGGTATTCCTGGGGAAGGACAGGTAAGAAAGCAAAGCCTGACTCATCTCTTAGGCTACAAATAGTGTCTAGCCCCCAACACTAGCCTGTTTTTCCCCTGCCAACAATAGAGCTGATCAGCCAATACCGACTACTGTGGAGAAATGGGAAACTTAGGCCCAGACCCTTAGTTCTCCGTCACCAAGGTTAAGAGGATCATTCCCAAATGACTGGGAGTCCCACACAAGGTTTGTTCCATTTGTCAGGGTTGTCCTGGGCTTCCTTTCACCACCTGCTTCTCTGTGGCCCTCATGAATGGTGTTACAGATGGACATCCCTCTCACGTATCTCTTCAGTACTTGTCTACAATTTGTAATGGTTCCTTTGCCATGCGTTTAACAAATTCCACGTCATTAGGCATGTCAGTTGTGTTACGTTTTTCATCATTATATATACCTCTGTGATAACATCCTTGGGGTATATCTTCTGCCATTTTCAAGATGATTTTCTTGGTTAAGTAGCATGAAGTAGGATTTATGGATTAAAAAACAGATGTCAAATTTAACTCTTTTGATATATGTAGTCAATCTGGCCCACAAGAAAATAGGGGGAAATTCACAATTCTTCCCGAACAGCAGATGAGCACTCCTTTCTCAACCCTGGAATGCAACAGCTCTTGCAAACTGTTTTTAAGGGATGGTGACAGGATAGCGTTATGCTTCAGTGCCTGGGCATGAGCTACCTCTAATACCTGGATTCTCTGCGTGATTTGTTACCTGCAAAACGGATATAACGGTGTCTTTCTCCTCCTTACCACAAACAGCTTGGATAAATGAGTGAGATCGCAAGCTTTAAGTACTTTGCCTTTCTCAGAAATAAGGAGGAAATGAGTGTATGCGTGTTCCTGCAAAAAACATGGAATCTTGTTTAGATATTTATGCAAACAATCCAATAACTTCCTGGAATTTCATTATGTTGAATATTTAGGGGACCATATACTGCCCCCCAAAATAGAACCTAATGCAGTGCCCAACCTTCTCCTTCCTCTCTTCACCCCTGTTCTCAGTCTGCCCCTTCCCGACAACCTTCTCCAGGTAACCAGGTTCCGTGGCCGCCTTCCAGAGCACCATCAGGAATGCTGGTGGTGTCACTCATTCCTTCGTTTCCTGGGTGACCTCTGCGGCTGCTGAGTTGCCATGGTAACGATTCTTTCCCCAGCCTGGAGGCCAGGTGAACAGCCAGTCCCAGCCTGCGGTGGGCAGGGCAGCGCCCCGCATCCCTGCAGACAGGCGGTTAGCCCCTGGAGCTGGCCTGTGGCCCGCAGAGCCACTGTCGTTCACTGCGCTCACCGTGGGATGAGCTGAAGGAGAACGCAAGGCGGGGAGCAGGCTTCAGCCAAGCTCAGCTCCGAAACAGAATCGGCCTGTGTCTTGGTGCCTGGGTTTGCGTGACTGAAATGCCAAAGTCATGTTCCCTCCAGCGACTCATGTAGAACAGAGGGCCCCTCCCCTCCCCTACAGACACCCTCATGAGAACTGCCTGCAGTGGCTGAAGGTGGCTACCGCCACTTCCTGGCAGGGGCGCCCAAAGGTGTAACCCCCTTGAGATGACCAACCCCCACTCCAACTGCTACCCTTCCCTAAGAAATATAAATAAATAAAATAGGGAAGCAGTGAAAATCATTGGGTAGAAGCTTCTGGAAACCTGCCCATTCTTAGGGCAATATGGTGCCCTAGTCTGGGCAACCTGAGGACACCTCTCACTCCGCACCTGGCTGGAGAAGTGAGTCTGCGAGGTGCTCAGGTCTGAGGGCCCCACCCTACTATGTGAAGCTACACCAGACTCCCTGTGGCCCAGCCCCCTGGCTGCCCTTTCCTGCCCCCTCCTCTGCATGGGTGCTGTGTCCCGTCTGGAAGGCCCTCCAAGTTCTGTGCCTCCTTTTCTGAACTCTTCCTTGAAACACTTGGTCAAGGATGTCACCGGTGCAATGCCTCCTCCGTCTCCCTGGGTGACATTAGTGCCCCCTCCCCTGGCACTAACTAGGAATCTGACCATGGCCTTTGAGCCATGTTGGCATTTCTCCATGGGGCCTGTGCTAGTTGTGTGTCTATCCCTCATGTGTGTGTCTGGCACAAGGAAGGTGGTTCGTGTATATGGGAGAATATTTATAAATACACCTTAGAGAGGCATCTTAGAACTGGTGCAACAAGAAGCACTGTGTGTGTGTGACTGTTGAACGAAATATATAGTGCATTAAACCCATGCTAAAATTTTGAAAGACCTAAAAAAGGAAAAATAAAGAAAAGCAAAGGATAATTCTAAAAGGTGGAGGGATAACAAGGATGGGAGAGAGAAGAAGGAGCACCCATCAGAGCTCCAGTGAGGGCCCCGGGGAGCACAAGACGCCTTCCCACCCTAATGCGTAGAGTGTGTCCCCAGTCAGAATGCAGCACGCAGCAGGCCAGGCCTGTGGATGTGTTTGGGGTGGGTCTGCCTAAGGTTGTACAGGTCTTTCCCGTTAGAGGTGTCTGTTTTTAAAGCCTGGAAATTTGGGATCAAAATCTAAAGTTTGAATTTCTCTTGAGAGCAAGAATCCACTGGAGTTAAATGTAGAATGATTCCTCCCCTTACGGGTGGCAGCCCTGCATCCCAGTTAGCCATCACCCCCATCCTTCTTTTATTTATGGGGTCAGCAACCTACATCGCATGGACTGAAGTTTACTTACAATTCTTGAGCTAAGAATAGTTTTTATATTTCAAAATGAAGAAGAAAAAGAAGAACATGTGACAGAGACCGCATACAGCTCACAAAACCTAAATGTTCACTATCTGTCCCAGTACAGAAAAGGTGTACAGATCCCTAACTTAGGACTTGCCATGGTGGGCATTCGGGTTTCAGATTCTTGCTGTGCCCTCCATTGCAAAACTGGTGCGGAGGGAATCGCTACCATGTCCACAGACTTCCTATCTAAGGCTGGAAAATAGCGCTGGTCTAGCTCCACAACGCTGAGTTTATTTTCATGTGAACGTACCCAAGTGCATGATCGTGTGCTCTAACGCACTTGACCGCAGGGCACAGCCAGCAAGTAGAGGTCACACCATCCTGCACGCTCTTTCTGACTCCACTCAGCAGCTCTTAGCCCGAAAAGAGGAGAAGCTAAGAGATCAAGTGGAGACACTGTCAAGGGTTAATGAGATCAGCTCCTAATGGTCCAGAAGTGCACAGACATGCCAGGTTCGGTGACACAGAGCAGCATGTCCTGTCCGCAGCTGACCTGCACCCCTGACCCACTTCACCATTAGCCGCTGTGCTTCGGTCAAGTGTCACTTAGTGCCTGTGACCGAGTTTGGAGTGGCTGATCCCTTCTCCCTTTTCCTTATGAATCTGGCCTTAGAATGTGGAAGTTCAGTTACTCTGGAGCTCCTTAAAAGCCACCGAATTTTCACAGATGTGTCAGCAAATAGAAGGTCAGGGTTATGGATGGGTCACCCCATGGAGTCGTTGGGTTTGCGTTGCATCCGATGCTAAGTTAATGGCCTTTGCGTCCTGCTACATCATCACAGTGCAGAGTGGCAGCTCTGGTCCAGAAGATGACTTCCCTGTGTGCTCAGCTGGAGGCTGAGGGGGAGAGGGTATGACGGGGGCCTCATCATCAATATGTTACAATGAACATACGAATATTGGTGCACCTTATCCACTGTGCTTTTGAAGGAGAGAGTTAGATGGCCCGGGTCTGCCCCTTGACAAACGGCGGTACCCTAACCTGAGCCTGCTGCAATCTGCTTCCATTGTCACTTTTCCCCAGCTTCCATCCAGAGACTTTGGAAATTACAAAAATCACTGACTTCCTCAATGTTCTTCACTCATGCTAGCCATACGCCTGCCAGCTCTCCTGGAGTGTTCTGGAATGTTCTGGAATATTCCATGATCTGGAACATTCTTCCCCCTGCTTTCATACCTACTTCAAATCTTGGCTCAAATAATATCTTTTTAGGCCAAGGAGTTCTTTCCTGGTCTCCATTATTATTTAAAGTTCAACCCACAGCCCAATCTATAATGGTAGGTGCTCTTCTTCTGTTAACACTCTGCTTGTTTTTTAACATCTATTACTACCAAGCACATCATACAATTTATTGATTTATTTTCTTTATAATCTATTTCTCCCCCCCACCCCCCGCAAGGGCAGGAATAGTTGCTTGTTTCATTCACTGCTCTATCCTAGACACTTAGAACTATGCTTGGCACGTAATAGGGGCTTAATCTTAATAAGTAATCATTTAAATAACTTAGCTATTTATTTGATGAATAGTTATTTAACTAAATTTATCTTTTCTCCCTCTAGCCATCAACTTTTCTTGGTTTTACTTTGATGTTTACTGAGCACAGTCTTTGTTTCCTTTGCCATGCAAAAAGCCTTCCTCTTACCCACAATACTTCAACCAGACTGGAATCATGCAGTTGTCCATCCATCCATTTTTATCCATGTTTGTACCCCTGTCCTTGCTGAGTTTCAGACTTCACATGTCGCAGAACCGCAGTAGATTTCCCAAGAAGGAAACCAGAGATAAAAATTGGAACTGGTTCCCTCCGGGGTGGTTCAGTCAGTTGAGTAATTGATTTATCTGCAAGATTCTGGGTAAAGCCAGGAAATCAATCCATGGAGGAGAGAATATTTTAAGGTCAAAGGGAGTGATGAGGTTGGGTTTTGGTGCCAATGGTCGGAATTAAAAGAGAAGACCGTCCATTGAGAGCCACCAAGGGCTATCAGGGAAGCAGGAAACTAAGCAGCTGGCTAAGAAGGTGGGGCGCAGGGCCAGCCTGGGTGACCCAAGAGGAAACAAGAGTGGAGACCTAGGGGTCCAGCAGTTGGTTTCAGGCAAACAGAATTAGTGAAAGCTTCCCTGACTAGTAAACACATTAGGAACTGTAAATACAGTCTTCACGTATTACTGTTTTACCAGTTGAACAGTTTGAGCTTCTGCATGAATGCAGTGATTATTTATTTTGGAAAAATCACATTATTGTTAATAGTTACTTCCCGCCTTCTCTTCCCATAGGGAAGAGCTAAACATTCTGTTTTGTTTTATTTTTAAAAAGAAACTATGCTCTCTCTATATATTAGTTTCCCTTCAAGAACATGTATATAAACTTTTAAATGTCAATGTCAACACAACTTTCAAGTTTCGTTAAATAAATGGGTAATGGTTGGTCTTCAGTACTTGCAGAATTAGACATTCAATCTGCCTTAAATTGTAATTTTACAGGAATTGTTTGTTTGCAATGAGATGAGGACCTATGACAAAATTATACCAGGGGAGCTGTAAGGAAAGGCTGAAATCCTGAAAGTAGACTAATTTTTATAGTTCAAAGTCTATCTTACAATATTTTAGAAACTTTGGAAACTTCAGTGCCAAATCAAAACAAAAATCTCTCTAATTATATTGGCCTTAGCTCCAACCTGCGTCTAGAGGTTGCTTTTTGTACATCATGATATCACCTTTATTTCCCCATCACATGGAGAAGGGGACTGAGGCACAGAGAAGATAAGTAACCTGCAAAAACACACAATGGAAAGAAAGGCTCCTAAGTGGTGGAGTCAGAATCGGAACTCAGGGGGAGAGATTGAAACGCCCATCTCCTTAGCAACACATACGCCCTCTGATTTAGGATGGCACGACTTACCATCTTTTGACCTGACACTTGTGGGAAGGCAATGCGCGTTCAGCAGAAACCAGGATTCCATGTTTGACTTTTGACATTTTCCAGGGTTGGTGACATGGTCTCCAACTCCTTGGTGATGCTGGGCAGGCGTGGGGAACCCAGCTCCCAATGAACCACCCAATCTCAAGGATGAACAATTATCACCTACAGGGTGGTATCAAGTGTGTTTTCTTGTGCTAGTTTTAACTTCCAGTGGGTTTGCCAGGAAACAACCCCCCAGACATCGAGGAGCATTTTTGTACATCATGTCACTACTCAACACTTCCTCCTCTGAAAAAAGAAAAATGTGTCTCTTGACCTTGCTAGCTCTCCAGTAGGACCTTGAGCTCTAACCTTTGTTTCACTTGCAAATTGCCAGAATTCACTTGCATTCACTAAGCATGCTCTCTTAGCCCCTTCACCCTCCTGCAAAGGGACGTGGTGTCCGCAGAAACGGGCTTTGTGCAGCTGGTACTGCTCAAATGGCGATCCGGCAACACATTTTCACCCACCGGGGCCTCTCCCTGCTCACCACCAAGTCACCGTTTGCTTCTGCTTCTCAGAGGACAGCTGAGGGTCTGCTGTGTTGGATCCTGGTCTCTGTGTGTGCGTCCTGCCATCCTGGTTAGGTCAGGTCCCTGCCCCTTAGTTCCATACCGTGTACATCCCAGGCAGTACGTTTCTAACACGTGATAATTGACTACAACTGGATGCAGTTGGAATCCATGCAGCCATTAGAAATAGGTTGGTGGGCATTGCTCACTTTCTTTTTTTAACTTGGCTATTTTTCATCTGTGGCCACAGCCCCTCATTAATGAGTATTTTTCATCTGAAAGTATGAAACATGCAATCGAAGAGACTCAGACAGAAGGAGATTAATTTTTCTTTTCCTTTCTTTCTTTCTTTCTTTCCATTTTCTTCCCCCCTCAGTAACTCTGAGCAACCTGCTTAACCAACCCCAAATCTATGTCACTAAAGATACTTCCAAGGGAAAGAGAATGGTCTTCAAAAAGCACCACTTGCCCCAGCTGGTGGCACAGTGGATAAGGCACCAGCCTGCGAACCCAAAGGTCGCTGGTTCGATTCCCAGCCAGGGCACATAACCAAGTTGCAAGCCAGGTCTCCAGCCAGGTCCGTAGCTGGAGGCAGGTGAAAGGCAACTGTACACCCGAAGTCTCTCTCCCTTTCTGCCTCTCTTTCTTCCCTTCTCTCTGAAAAATAATTTTAAAATCTTTAAAAAACCACAGCAGACAGAGTTTTATGAAAAGAAACCTCCTGTTTCACCAGTTAACTTGCTCACCCTTGAGATTTATTAATCAAGTTACCAAAGACATGCAGGGAAGAATGCAGACAACCTCCCAGATTCATTTCTTGTGGGAGTGAAAAGCCCGGGGTGCAGTTAGCGCACAGTGATATAGCCAGACCCATCTGCCCACCGCAGAGGGACAAGCGACCCGTGCCGCCAGGCAGCCTGGCTTCCGGGCCTGCGTCCTGCCACGTGGGTTCCAGCTCACTGAGGAACTCGCCTCTAACCGGCCTTGGGTTTTGGTCTTTCAGCTCCCGACGGCCCACCTCAGGAAGTCCACCTGGAGCCCATCTCGTCCCAGAGCATCCGGGTCACCTGGAAGGTAAACCAAGGCAACTCTTGCTTTCCTGGCGAGCTTTCCGCGGGGCTGAGCCCTTCATTCAGGTTAAGTGTCAGGAGGCTGAGACACCAACAGTCCGCCTCGCAAAATTAGACTGAAAGCCCTTTTCTTCAAGCTGAACATTTGGTCCACCCCTCAGATACTCGTACAGCCAACTCTCCAGCCACAGACAGTGGCGTTGTTGTGTCTTACTTTTATCCCTCACATCCTGATTGAGTTCTAAGTGTGGGTCACCAGGGCGCCCGCCTGCATCGCTGACTGCAGCCCTGGGGACACGGTTCCCCGCGGCGTCTCTTGAGTGGCAGGTTGAGCTGGCGGGAAGGAGAGAAGCCCTCCCTGGGCCCCGGGCTAGCTGCGTCCTCCAGCTCACCCCCTGTCCTCACCAGTGGCTGCCACGGAGGCGGCTGCATCCCAGGCTGCGGTCCCCCAGTGTGGCCCATAGGGGCCGACTGGCCACTGAAGTTTGTTAGCTGCCCTTGAGAGAGAAGGAAAGCCTGGGCCACAGGGTGGGCGCCACAGCAGGTAGTGGGGGCTGGGGGGTGGGGTGTCCGTCTGGTGTATCTTATCTCAGCAAAACGGTCCTGATAAAGAAAGTAGTTGGTTCCTATTCCCGTGGCAGCTCCATTCAGGCCAGCACCTTGGGTGTCACTGCCCCAGGGGCCTCACCTGGGGCCGCTTGCCTGGTGGATGTGGCTGCTTTGGGAACTGGTCACTCCCCGATGTGGTCTTTGGGGCAACTACCTTGGGCCGGGAGGCACTGCACCTGCAGCGCTGGTGTTGGGTCAAAACTGGGAAGTTACACTTACGACTCCAGTTCTGGGTTTCTTCGCCTATGCTCGCGTCTGCCTCTCCCCTCCCCCATTTTCTGTGTTCCCACTCAGAGAAGCGGGGGGCAGGGGCGGGGGAAACCCCCATGAGGTCTTCGGGGCGCACACCTTTGGTAACCACCCAAAACCAAACCTGCCCAGGGTTTTTCCTTGGAGCATCAGCCCCTCCCTGAAAGACCCATGTCTACATAAGATAGGCTTTCCTTTGTAGGGGTGGGCACCCCTTTAGTGTTCACACACAGTCCTGCAGCAAGTGCCTTTCTGTCGCTGAGCCGCGATTCCAGAGCGAGATGGTTCAGCTACTCAGACAGGGCAGCCACCGTGGGGGCGGGTCACCATTCATCTCCGCGAGCACCTCCCGCAGCCGGGAGCATCACACACGAGTCATGAAAGGCACTCATGACCCCTCGGGCGTCCAGGCCACGCTGCACGGAACGCTGACTCACTCCGGCTTGAATGGGGGTCTCTGAAGCTTTGCCCACGTGCCCTGAAAAAAACCCAACGCCTCTGCATGGAAGCTTTCTGGGTCCTGCTTGACAGAGGTGTCTGTCTACAGAGCTCGTATAATGACACATGGAAACTTTTCAGGCTTTAAAAGAAGCTTTATATCCTCTCTGTCTCCATTAAAAAAAAAAAAAGCCGGCCGCAAAGTCAGTAAATTGCAGTTAAATTTTTTCTTAATGTCCAAAGGATGAACGTGGCATGGGGTAGTTACAGGAAGCCTTGCTTTTGTTAGATCACGAGCGGATTGTAAGCGCGATGCTGTTCACGGACAGGGACTGCTTTTGGAACTGCGGTGGTTGTCACCTAGCCTGTCAGTGGGCAGACAGACATGTGGCTGATCTCACCACCAGATGACATAAAGGCTACCCATTCCTCGGCCTGATTCTGTGAGCAAATTGGGTCACTGATTCAACCAAATTGTGTGCTTTTATCCATCATCTAAAGTACAGGTTAAGTAGGACCTGCCTTGGTGCAGAAGGTATGCCTTTAATTTAAGTGGAAAAGTTTCAGACTTACTTTTTGGGTCAGGAGGTAGAAAGAAAGAAGGGAAGGGAAAGAAAGAAGGAGGAGAAATTGCATTGGCCCAAGGAGGGACCCTCACCTCAGGCCGCTGGGATGGAAATCTCAGGAATTTTTAGTGCAACATCTAAGGTGGAAACTTATTTATTCAGGGTCACGGGGCAACTGGTCAGTTGTGCTCATGGAAAGACACCTGCTAGAGGGGAGAAGAGCTCTGGGGGTGGGTGGGGAAACCGCTGCTTTAGATGTTAAGTATCTTACCGGTCAGGGCAGGGGCCTTTCTGTGGCAGATGTTAAACGTGTGTAACTATCACTGTACCGGCCACACTTCTGTAACACACACCTTCTGCTGAACAAAATGAACAGTGCTCCCTCTTAAATATTCCAGCTATTTCTTTCAACAGTGAAAAGGTTCCTATTTGAAACTATCAAGTCTGGTCCACAGCCTCCTTGTAGGGACCAAACCCAGAGACACTCTGGACTGTTCAACATCAGGCGGTAGTACGTAACGCTTCCAGTTTGTCACTCTGTCCCTCCCCCAGTGACAGGGGACGGCGCAGGTCCCTGCAGCTGTCATCTCCTCTCCTTCTTCTCTGCCACGGCACATAGTTCGCGACCTTCTGCCCTCACCGGCCTGTCCTGTGTACTCCGTGCTCTGGTCTGCATGACTCTCTCTGAACACGTGCGAAGTGGAAATCATCATTTGCTCCTCTGTGTTGCCCATTACTCTTGGGGAGAGTTCAGTGATGTTTCCATCATGTGGCTTGTGCAGTCCATTGGGTCACGTCTCTTGGCTGTTCTGTGAGCTCCTTGGAGACAGAGAGCATCTCATCATCTTTGGTTCCTTGTGGCTGGCACATGTGCATGAATGGATGAGTGGGTGAGTTCCCATGGGAGTCAGGAATGTCATCATTTCTTGTGGCCTATAATACAAGTGTCCCATATCTCACTAGCCGCCGAAGCATTTCTTTCAGAATGTTTCTTTCAGAAACTACCATGGAGAAGCCATCCCAGCTATAGGATCTCCACCAGGCCGTGATGCAGGGTGGGTCTAATTCATCATATAGCAAAATGCCTGCAATTGTACAATGGCAGACACCCAGACACATGACCCACGCTCAGTGTACCAGGCAGACCACATGGGTTTCTACTACAATATACTAAAAAGTAAATGACAGCAATGACCCAGTCAATTTGTGATCAATTCTAGAGGCAGTGGCCTTCTGTACATCCCTTTGAATGGAAGCCCACAGGAAGATGGTCAAGATCCAGCACCATATTTATTTGCCTATATGATTACGTAAGATGAAGGCTCAGAAAGGGCTCTTAAATACTTTTACGTATGTTGAGTTACATAAAAATGCTAACCAGTGCCTCAACAGGAATTCAAGAGATAATGTGAATGATTCTAGATAAAAATAAAGACAAGGATAATGAAGATTCATTCCCTTGCTCTTGATCCTCACCCATTGAAAAAGAAAAGGGTCTGCATATGCAAAGATAATTTACTACATGTTTCTGCTGGGGTTATTCAAAACCAGAAAGAATATATTTAAAGTTATATATTACTGATAACAATGTATTTGGTGAAGTACCTGAAAATTGTAAAGCAAAGACTTCTTTGGTTTTTATAGAAAATTCTATACAATTTTTATAGAATTTTATGATTTTAGAGAAAATTCTGATTTGGGGCTATCTTCTAAGTGTAAGAATACTGATAGAACAAGTCTCTTTTTTAGAGTTTTTAAGGCCTCTTTCTCATTTTTTTAATTGTTATTCTATTACAGTTGTCCCAATTTTTTCCTCGTTGTTCCTGCCTATCCCACCCCCTGCTCCCACAGTCAGTTCCCACACTGTTGTCCATGTCCATGGGTCATTCATACATGTTCTTTGATTAGTCCCTTCCCCTTCTTTCCACCATTATCTCCTTCCCCACTCTCCTCTGGTCACTGCAGTCTGTTCCATGTTTCCATGCCCCTGGTTCTCTTTTGCTCATTAGTTTATTTTGTTCATTAGATTCGTCTTCTAGGTGAGATCGTATAGTATTTGGTTTTCACCACCTGGCTTATTTCAATTAGCATAATACTTTCCAGTTCTATTTATGCTGTTATAAAAGATAACAGTTTCTTCTTTCTTTCTGCTGCATAGTATTCCATTGTGTAAAAGTACCACCAGGTTTTTGATCCATTCATTCACTGATGGACACGTAGGCTGTTTCCAGCACTTGGCTATTGTGAATAGTGCTGCTATGAATATAGAGGTGCATAAGTTCTTTTGAATTGGTGTTTCAGAATTCTTAGGGTATATTCCCCTCAATAGAATCACTGGCTCAAAAGGCAGTTTCATTTTTAGTTTTTTAAGGAAACTCCATACCATTTTCCACAGTGGCTACACCAGTCTGCATTCCCACCAACAGTGCACTAGGGTTCCCTTTTCTTCGTATCATTGCCAGCACTTGTTTTTGTTGATTTGTTAATGATGGCCATGCTGACAAGTGTGAGGTGGTATCTCACTGTGGTTTTAATTTGCATCTCTCTGGTGGCTAGTGATGTTGAGCACCCTTTCATGTGCCTATGGGCCCTTTGTATGTCCTCAGAGAAGTGTCTGTTAGGTCCTTTGCCCATTTTTTAATTGGATTGTTTGTCTTCCTGGTGTTGAGTTGTATGAGTTCTTTATATATTTTGGAGATCAAACCCTTGTCTGAGGTATCATTAGTAAGTTCTTCCATGCAGTCAGTTCCCTTTTCCTTTTGATGATGTTTTCTTTAACTGTGCAGAAGCTTTTTAATTTGATGTAGTCCCATTTATTTATGTTTTTCTTTATTTCCCTTGCCCTAGGAGATACATTGACAAAAATATTGCTACGTGGGATATCTGAAATTTCCCTGCCTATGTTTTCCTCTAGGGCTTTCATGGTGTCACAGCTTATATTTACGTCTTTTGAATAAGTCTCTTTTAACAATGCCTGTCACCTTCTTCTCTGGTCAGTCTCAGAATCAACTCATCTAGTTTGATGCAAATTAAAGACAGTTTCCCTGTTGTTTGCATGCGGTTAGACAAGAAAACCTTCAATGCGGGGAATATTAATTATTATAGATAACTCAGAACATTTTTCCACAATGATATTAGGCAGAGATTTTTTCCCTATTGCTATAAATGTTTTTAAATTTTAAATTTTAAATTAGGCATTTTGTAGAGCCACGGGCTGTCCCCAAAGTATGAAATTTTCAATTGTTTATGGCAGTGCTGAAAACAACTGTGAGGCTGGTGAGTGAGGATAAAAATCCTGACAATGGTTTTGCCACTTCCTTGAGTCTCAGTATCACACCCTGTGGCTGAGATTTTATTTGGAATAAGCAGTGTTGCAGAAGAGATCCATGACTTCCCTATAATATGAATATTGAGTAATTGGGGATATCATTGAGTATCAGCCATCTGAAGAATACTTTTACCTGGAACACCATAGACAGTACATCTCCGCAATCCCCAGTAATGCCAACTCACTGGGGCATCCTTACCACCTAGTAGTATGTGCTTTGGAAATGAGCCGTAATGGTGAGGAAAGGGTTAAGTCTGCCATTTAAAACCAATGGCCCTCGTTGGAATGACCTGATAAAGGTAGGCTCCACTTGACTCCTACATTTAAACTCCTCTCCCTGCAAGGAATGGCACACACGTTGGAAAAGGAGCATCATCCAAGCACTTTCTGAGTATCTGCTCCCTGCCCAGCATGGTGCCCATCTGTGTTATTAGGTCTGAGCACTGGGCACACCCAATTTTGGATAGAGAAGGCACCTGCAGCTGGAAGAACTTGCTTAAGATCTAAGGGCTGTCAGAATGAGGACCCCCACCCCAAGACCCCAAGGCTGTCAGACTCTGCCTGTGTGTGCTCATGCGTACATAGTAAGACTCAACAAACATTAGTTTCTTTTTCCAGTCCTTCCAACCTCACATTACAAATTTTCCCCAGCCCTGTTAAAGTTGAGAGGAAGCAGGCAAAATGTGCATTTTTGCCTATCATTTCCTCTCTAACTAATAAATTGAACCATAGGGTACCTTGAACATGTCAACTCCTTTTGCTTCAAATTTTTAACTCTCACTACAATCTCTAGACTCTGAAATTATGGAAGTTTACATTTCTGTTATGAACTAACTCATCAGTTGGTTCTAGGGTTGGACTTACAGCATCTTTATTTAAAAGCCCGACAACCCACAGTTCCTATAAGGGTTGAAGGCATTGTCAGCCCTTCTTAATAAGCCTGATCTCTTTCCCCTCTAACAAGGGACTGTAAAAAAAAAAAAAAAAAAAAAAAAATTCTAAATCTTTTGGTCCTGTGTATAGGGTTGGATCATTCCCTCCTGACTTCTTGCAGCTGCCTGTCCTGTGTACTTTGCGAAGGTAGAGGGAATAGTTGACTCACTACATCTCTAGCAGCAGCACAGTGAATTTTGTTCCAGAAACATGTGCATCCCTCCCCGTGCTCACCTTCATGTTCAAGTATGCATATCCAGAAGGGTAGCTTTTTCGTAGGACACCCCTGGACTCCTTAGAAAGCCTTACCTGACTATATTTGCATCTTACTTTTTGTGCCTGTGTAAAATATGCAGGGGCCTATAATAAAACCATTCATTGCATCTTGGCCTCATTTGAAATAGATTCTGCATCTCTCTCCCATCTGTCGATGGAATTAGCCCTCTTGGGTTAGCCGTGGGGTTGGCCGCCTCCAAGGAGTTACCTGTCTCGGAGCAGAGCCAACAGCCTGCCCAGGAAAAGCGCCCTGGCTGGCCTCCCGATCTCAGCAGGCTCTTCTCTGGGTTCCCTGACTCCAAGGGCAGTGAGACGATGCGGCCACCTTTGCAAAAGCAGCTCAGCTGCCAAGAGTGTGGGATTCGTGTCTGACACCTGGACGTGCTGGGAAGAGATGTTGGCTGGGACTCAGCCTAGGAAGCGTGTCTCCATTCAGTCCCCGTGAAAAGCTGTACCGCTCCAGCTAATCAGCCCTGACAGGACATAAATTGAACTTGGACTACAGACTAGGACCCAGGCCATCTGCATTCATCAGTTGGCAGTCCTTTCAGGTGGTTTCTTCAGAAAGCATCGCCAGGTGAACCTGGCACAGTACTAGACATTACACTATACTAGGCCGGGAATTTTTCTCTGTTCTGTGTCAGATGGCTTGGTTATAAATAGGTTATAAACTACTAGGTTACAAAATTAGGAAGCAAGGATGGTATTTTTTCCCTCTATTTAGGGAGCATCTTATCAGAAATGTAAATAATGAGTAGGAACCATGAACTGCAATTAAAAGAGCACGCTGGGCTTTAGTGATGACCAGCCACAGGTCTTTCTTGAGTTAGGACATCAACATCACATTTCACAAGTGGATTAAATTCTTAAGTTAGGATAAAAATTGATTATGGTCAGGATATTTAAAAATACTTAATCATCTATTAAGTACACTGAAAGTCATTTTAGCTATAAAAACTAGTGTCATATATGTACAACTACGATATTTATAGTGAAAAATGAAGAGTGTATGTAAAAATATGTTGACAATATGTCATTACATTAGCATAAAGTAGGATTAGTATAAGCCAAATGCAGCTACAGCAAGTAAGTGGCACATAAGAATACTTTCACACCGTAGAAAAAGAATTTAGGATGAGACTTCAAGAAAATTAGATATTACTCTGATCTCTACATCTAATAAAAATGACCTGGAGTAACTTACTTTGTCATTGCTGAAACTTGAACCCTTTTCGCTAGTTTCAACCTGAGTGTCCTTTCTATCAGACAATAAATAGCAACACACCTAAACACCATATTCTGTTTCTATTCAACTCAGCACGGACTTGATCCCCATGAGGACGAAGGATGCAAGATCAGTTTAGAGCACGCAGCGGGGGTCTCTTGAACAACGATCCAGATTTGGATCCCCACCCTACCCCTCCGAGCTCTGGGGAGCAAGGTTCTTTCTGATAACAAAGATGCCCCCATCAATGCAAATACTATGAAATGTACCTGACACATAAATAACATTTTTATGTTAAATGATCTCATCACAGATGGATAGGTAGTAACTTTTTAACATTCAAGACTGCCTCATGTACACTATTCCTCATTCTTATAAAATACCAGCTCCACTTTTCACAGAGAATAAATCTGAAGATCAAATTGAAGTGAACCACACACACAGAGGTGGTAAACCACGCAGCCTCGGTATATAGTGGGCTGCCCCGTGTAGGCGTGTGTTAGTGCATTTTGCAATGTTCACAAACAACGTCACCCCACAACGCATTTCACAGAGTGTGTCCGCACCGTTAAGCCACGCCTGACGATATAACCAAATGGAATGGTATCCATAGAGCATACGAATGAACAAACTAACACTATTGCATGTGCTTCATCTTCTTAGCGGCCATGAAGCCAAGTTCCTAATGACTTGATCTCATTTTATCAGAGAAGTCAAATGTGGTAGAGAAGTAAGTACTTGGAGCACAGGTTTAGAATGAAAAATCAAATCAAGGAAAGTCTATGTCTAATCAAGAATTCCCTACCAAATGATGTTGGTTATGTCGCGAACATTTCTCCTAAGGCAAGGCAACGAATCAGAGGTTACTTCCATGCTTTGAAACGGGCTGGGCCAAGTTCTTCAGGGTATGTTGCGGGAGGACCTCCAGCTGGACCGCGTGAGCCAGTTGCCCTAGGAGACTTTCCCGCGTCAATCGCCACATCCTGTGTTGACAGTAACTTTAGGTTCACGTCACTGATACAAAATACATTTCACCTAAGCGCTGAGATGTAATCAACTCCATTTCAAGGAAACCTGTCATTGTTCTTGAAGGCCAAACTCTTCTTTGTAGCAAACACTTGGAAACCCGATTTTACATTCTTTCAAAACCGGTGACTGCGTCCTCCGATGAGGACATACTTTTGAAAATTTTGAGGCTGAAAGTAAGTTTTTTGTGCCTTCGGTAATCACAGAAACATAGGACGTAAAACAATGCTACCTTCTGAAAGTATATCATCATTCTTGTTTTCCCTGCCAGTCCTGATCTGAGTCCTGTTTTCATGTAACAGAAGAATTCAGGAAGCCTGTTCTTACTGAGTTTTAGAAGTGATTGTTCCCCAAACAGAACCCAGTCTACACATGTGCCCTGAGGCTCCTGCAGGGTCATGGGCAGAGGCCACTCACTGGGCAACCATTGACAGCTGGTGAGAAATGCTGTCTGTGGCTACAAGACAGCGCGATTGCAAGGGACAGCAAAATCCACAAAAAGGGGGACCCAGCAGGCGTAGCCAGTCAGCAAATGTTGGTTGGTTTGATGAAGGAATGAAGGAATGATGGATAGATGGATGAATGAAGTGGGAGTCGCCCTAGAGTTTAGAGATGGGATAAATGGAGTCCTGTTTTCCCATAGTTCACCTCAATTTCATCCCATAACATTCTAAGAACCTGTTTTGAAAATTCTACATTTGTGTTCCAAGCCCACACGCACCCTTGGCTGCCACCCGCCCCTCAGCTGCCAAGTGTGACTCAAATTTGGTGACATTTGGCCACAAGTCCGAGTTCTTGGCCCCTGGAGATGGTGCATACTTCAGACCCGCTGTGGTTCATCATTATTTCTCAAACCGTGTTGTACTAAGCACCTCTTGCTGTCAGATCATGGGTCCACCTTTTATTTCATGTAATCCCTTCTTTTCCAGCCCTTGGTGGACAGCAATGTTGGGGAAGGGGGCCATGTGGCCATGCGTACTCCATGTAAGACCTATGATACGGACACGGTACTTAGGTTAATGCAATTCTAAGAAGAGATGGAAATGAAAGCACGTCTTGAGGCGATGATATGAGAATTCGCTCCTATCTGCCATCTCTCCTCAGGAGCCGTGGTCCATCCCCCTAGCAGGGCCGCCCTGTGAGTCCTTGGCGGAGCCAGCAGCCCTGCTCTGCCCAGTGAGGCACTTGTTCCCCTGACCCAGGACCCTGTGCTGCAACCCTGAAGGGCTCCTGTCCTATTGTCATTCATTCTCTTTGGTTCTGCAGAGAGAGACCAGGAAATTGGGTTACTGATGACCTGAAAAATCAGGGAATGCAGAGTCATTGCTTTTTAACTAAATTGTCCATCTCAAGTGAGGCCAGTTCTAAACCTTCTGACAACTCCCCGACGACAGTGGAGGCTCTGGGACCCCAGCAGGGCTGGATTAAACCAGGTCACCAGCCCTGCCCCAGCCTGCATTTCTGATTCCCATGGTCAGGGTGGGATCCCAGATGTTCCTGAGCTTCGTCTACCTTCCTGCCACCCCACCCTCTACCCCACCAACAAGCACTGTGGTGACCACTGCCAGGTCACCGGAGCTGTCCTCTCCATCTCTAGTTCCTGGGCACAGCCATGGATGCTGGTTGCTCCTGTCACCCTGCGATGGCTGGTCTCCCTTCAGGCTTGGAGGACATGGCCCTTCTCTGGGACTCTCTGCCCCTGTTGAGAAGGGCACCTCTCCTGTATCCCTGTCCCCCTCTCCTAACATGCTGTCCAAACCGTCCGCTCTGCGGAGGCCACCTTCTGCTTGCATCACAGAGCACGGGGCTCTTACGCGGGGCTGGGCGCAGAACAGGCGGGGTTCCCGCTGTTTCCAGTGAGGCTGGAGGAAGACACGGAGGCTGGTGCAAGTACACACGGACGCTAAGGCAGCCCCACCCCCACTGTCATCAACAGTAAAGGGGACAGGTCACATGTTATGTGAACCTGGAGAAATCTAAAAGGAATTTCCAAACCATCTTTCAACTGACCTAGACCAGGTGCAGGAGCGGAGCTGTGCCCTGGGAAAGGCAAGTTCTGCAGCCGAGCCTTTTACCTCCTCAGGCCGGCCGGCGTCTGGGCTTTGAGCAGAGACCCCCCCTGCAGGGACAAGGGGGTTTCCTGCAGGAAACAGGCCCTGGCGGGCAGTGCTCCAGGGAACAGGGGCCTGTTCCGTCACTCCCGTCCGTGGCTGGGCTGTGCGCATCTGCGCTCCTGTTTCCATCTCTCCACTGAGTGGCGATGCCACGGGCAGCCTGCAGGCTGATTTGGAGGGACGTGTGAAACACAGGTGCTACCGTTGTCATGGAGATCAAAGGAGACCTTTTCTCAAGGGAAGTGGGCGGGGCGGGATGGAGGCTGGAGAAAGGGCACCGGCAGGGTGAGGAGGCTGCTGAGACTACAGGAGGAAAATCTGCCTGGCTGGAAAGGGGAGGGAGAGGGCAGTGTGAGACCGACACCAGAGACAAATAGAAGTCGCATCATTGCTGGACCCCAAGGAAGAGGAAAATTCAACATGGAAGGGCAACGAATTCTGGCATAGGAAGCACAGCAGTGAGTCGGGAAGGCCTGCTCTTGGACGTGTGGTACATTTGAGGAGATTTAGGAAAAGGTGAAAACGGAGTCCTCAGGTGTCACAGCTGCCTGGAAGGACCACCCTTGCAGGTTGGAGAAAGAAATTGGGGTTGTTGGATTCTTGACTGTGGAGTAAAGGGTTTAGGTTGGTTTTTTTTCCATTCACTTCCCGAAGTCGCCCTTTCACGGGTGTTAAGAGGACTGGTTACCAGGTGGGATTTGCTACAAATCTGCAGATCTGTCTTAAATGATCCTCAATGAAGTTACCCACCAGGTCGCTGAGCATGTAAACAAACTCTCTAGAATTCATGTTTTCTTTTTTAGGAAGAAAGAAAATGGATGGCGTGGTCCAAAGTGTTAGCTCAGAAGAGTCTAGCAAGCAGAACTAACCTTTATGTCATTCCAGAACTCGCAAGATTATAACTTAGTTCTCAGGAAAATGTAGAGTGTTTCGTGTGTGTTTAGCAAAATACTGAAGCCAAACAGAACAAAGTTGTGTGTTGCGAGAACAAAGTATTGTCTCTCATACTTAAGCTAGTTAGAATGTTTTTTTTTTTTTAACCCGTGAGGTTGAAAGGAGAATTCAGCCACCTACTTGTGCAAATAGATCACAGGTGCACAGGCAAAGTTAACCCTTGCAAGCCCAAGAAGCTAAATGTCAACCAGCAAGTTTAGCAGAAGGTTTTGCTAAACTGGGTGCTGTAGGCAAACTCTTTCTTGTGGGCACTTCCTTCACTCCTGGTGCTTCAGCTCTGGGCCAGTTCCATGGCCCCCATTTGGGGGTCTGGACTTGGTGTCTTAGGGAGGCTGAAAGGTTCCTGGGAAGCCAGTGGAGAAACTAAAATCCTTCATAGGTAAAAAGCTAAATTTTAAAAAAATAGCCTTTATATTGGGATCACTGAGGGTAGTGTTTAAACAGTATGTGAAACAGGAGAAGTATTTGTTTTTTAAGTTCACTTTCAAGTGCCTTTTGAAGGAAAATTCATTGCATTCATTAAATGAGACAAATGCAGGCCAGCGGTTGGGGGAAAAGAAATTGCAGGTAATGGGATTCTGAGCATCTAAAATCTTTATGTCGGATTCCAAGTCAAAGTGAAAAGTGAGAGTGAATCCTGTAAAATCAAGGTTGCACAGACATTTGCTTCCAAGAACCAAGTGTGAGGTTTTGTGTCAGCATCTAACGGTGCCAACTTGGGCCACAGTTCATGTGACCATTGCGCTGATGGCCAGCCCCATGTTAACACAGGAAATCAGAACGGTTGAGAAAAACAACCTAAGACTCCAAGGAAACCATAAATGAGGAAACTTACAAAAGAGAAATGTGATTTGACTGCTCTTATGTGGCTCAGACTCACACCTAAAGACAGCAGGAGATGTCTAATCCCATTGGGAGGTTGGCGTAGTAGGCAAATCCATAGATATTTGCTGAATTCATTAATCCTGCTCTCTGCTCTCCACCTTCTGCCTTCTCACTGTGGACCCTCCGCCCCTGTTCACATTTTCCTGGTGGTCAAGACTGGGCCTACCAGGCAGCTGCCCTGCCTGCCAGCCAGTGTCTTTGCCTTAGACACCCCCTCTAGGCCCCCCACACCCTCCCGCCCCTTCCAGAGCGCAGGCCACCCTTCGTGCCCACCTAGGGTCTGCCTGTCCTGACTGCCTGCGACCCCTCTCATTTCCCCTCTTCCGGACGGTTGCTGGCCCTCACTGTCCAGCAACATACGCCAGACACTCCAGATTTCTCTATCGTTCTCCAATGTTTGTTCCCCTAACTGGATTCTTAATCATCTTCCAGGCAAAGGAAGCATTTCAGAGACTTGGGAGATCTAAAGCCATGGTTTGTACTGAAGTATGCATACATAGACACACGTGCACTCACCTACACACACGTGCATGCATACTCGCAAGCACAGGGACATAACACAGATACACGCATGCACACATCTGTCGACTGCCTGAATGTCTACAACATGTTCATTAGTTTACAAAGGCACTTTGGTGGTGTTCTTACAGCATATTTGAAAAGAGTCTGGTTTCCCTTAAAAGGCCTGCAAGTCAGCCAACATTGTCCTGTGGTTGGCTCAGCGGACGTTTGTCATTTGCGGAGGAAAGCAAACCTAGCCCTCCCTGCCCGGTTTAAGTTGCCATAAAGTGGCTCCGGGATGGCTGGCGCCTTCATGAGAGAGTTGAGCCTTCCTGTCGACTGTGCGCCCCACGTCCAGCGTTCAGCCTGGCAGCTTTTTTGTTTTTGTTTTTTTTTTTAACCAGGTCATTTGCATTTTTATTTCTTTCAGTGGGAGTTTTCACATGTCAAGATGTGGGCAAACTGAAGTCTTTCCCACACCACTGATATTCACTAGGTTTCATTCAGTGAATTCTTTCATGCCTTCTTTTTTTTTTTTTTTTTTTTAATTTTATTGTTGTTGTATTACATCCATCTCCTTTTTGCTCCCCTCTGTCCCCCTCCCCACCCACCCATTTCCCCCAAAGTCAATCCCACCTGTTGTCCATGTCCATGGTTCCTTTATACTAGGTTCTTGTCTAAGCTGCTCCCCTTCTTTGCCTCTGCCTCCCCCCTCCCCTCAACCC